>PVJH01022360.1:0-36986 GCA_004026705.1 Nesogale talazaci | reverse complement strand
AATAAATAAATAAAAGGGCATTTGCAAGCTAAAAAAATAAAAAACTGGAAGGAAAATTAAAAGGTCATCTGGAAAAAAACTACAACTATGCTAAAAACTATTCTATGGGAGAAGTAGCTCATACATATTAAAATGCCTTACGGTTAAACCAGAAACCTGGTGGCATAGTCACCCATTGGTCGGCATTCAAAACCACCAGCTGGTCCTCTGAGGAAAGAGGCCGTTTCTACCCCTGTAGAGTTCGTCTCATAGTTCTGGTCTATTCCTGTAGGAACCAGGAGCGAATGGCAGTGGGGTTTAAAAAAAATTATTAAGGCAGTATTTCTAACAGTAGGAGCCCTGTTGGCCCTCTGGGATAAACACTGCGCTGCTAGCTGTCAGGGAGCGAAGATTCTGCTGAGGAGGAAAGGCGAGGCTGGCTGCACCCGCCTATTGCCAGTGGAAGGGACCTGGCGGGGCACTGCTCTCAGGCCTCAGGGGTGGGCTCGGGTTGGAGTTGACTCAGCAACAAAATACAAGGAAACCTCAGAGGGCAGACTCAGCCTGTTTTTTGGACCGTGAGACACACTCAGTTTTTTTGGGAGGGGGCATCACTGTTCTCCGGTGGTGGGAGTAGGAGGCCCAGCCCCACTGCTGGAATTGAACCTCGTCCCAGTGGGCCGCGGTCCCGCGCACCACCACTACACCACCGGGGCTCAGCCTGACACTCAGTTTTGAGGGCGGGGAAACAAGAAAAAAATATTCTGAACTAAATACTAGCAGTATACTAAAATGATCTGGGGAAGCACAACTTTGGGCCATAAGACGCACCGTTTCCCCCACTTTGGGGGATAAAAAGTGCATCTTATGGTCTGAAAAATGAGGCAGTTCCAAATTTGTAAGCAGACACCAAAACGTTCGAGAACTTGCGCAACCATAAAAAATGATGGGAAACTGAGTAATTGATTCTGAGGCCCCACAATGACACCTTTCCACCATGGGGGCTCTTAGCCTTTGCTCCTGCCAGTGTCAACACCAGTTGCTCCTTATTTAAACAAATTAACAGTAACTTTTCAACCTCTTCGATGGTCTGGGTTCTTTGCCTTGTGGTTTAACAATTTTACACCTTTTGTTAAGTTAGGAACTTTAGTCATCCTTTTTTTTGTTCTTCAAAAGCGTTGCCAATGTCAACTTAGCCACGATGTGGCTCAGCTACCAAACCAGACACGGCAACCTGATTCATATTTCAACTTATCTTTCACGTCTCTCGTGGTTGTTTTTCTCTTAGCTTTACTGCTGAAATCACTTTTTCTGGGGCATATATTTTATGCAACTAAAGTGGGGGAGGGAGGAGAAAGCACAATGAACAAAGCTTTAATGTACTAACAGAAGCACTACATGCTGTCTGTCTCACCAGGAGTGGTGCTTGAAGTGTCACACCTTTGTGTCCGAGGCAGGCTGAAGCCACTGTGACCCACTCAGTGTCAGTCCACACAGGTGTTTTCATGTCTGAGTTCCAGTTCAACTACAGAACAAAATAAGGGACTCTGAGCAGATTTTTGTTTGAACTTTACTGTTTTAGTGGAAAGTTTGACTTGAAGTTGTTTGACCATGGAGGTATCACTGATTGTGGAAAAGGTACAAACCAATGAAGGGCAGAAGTAGAAATTTAAGTGGCTACTAAACACTTTAATTTTATTATTAAAAATGCAGATTAAGACATATTGGGTAGGTAAAAATGCTAGATTAAAAAATTATAATCAACACTGGCTAGGGCATGACAACATTAATTTTGGCCGTACAATCACCATTCTGGAAAACAATTGTTCAACAACTATCAAACCTTAGCTCTACTTTCGCAACTTGTAGAATTTACCAAACAGATAAGTTTATAAGAGCAGTTTACAGTTAAAATAGAAAAAAAAATCAAAACATCCAAACAGTATGAGACTGGCCAATCTGTGCAGCCATTAATTTTTAATGATTAATAAATGTAAAACTGGTAAAAACATGCATCTATTATGTAACTACATGAAGAATATTAGCAAAGGAAATAGACTAAAGATTAAGATACTAAAAAAAAAAAAACAAAAAATAAGTCCTTACACATTTTTCTGTATTTTTCCAAAGTAATAGTGTAATGATCATCATTTAAGGAAGAAATATTGAAACCAGAAAGAATGGCATGCTCCAACCACTCTCCCCAAGACTGAAGCACACACGCTGCAGCTGAGGCGGGGCACAGCAGCCAGCTCCAAGGTCGGCCTGCTGTCCATTCTCTGGGTTATCCTGCTCAAATCAGTCTCACTTCCTCACAAGATCTAAAGCTTGTATCTTAACAAATTGCTACAGTCTAGCACCACCTACCAGAGTATTAATTTTTTCTGAGTATTTTATTTTTTAAAATATGGAATGCCTCACGTCATCCTTGCTCAGGGGCCAAGATAATCATCTCTACATCGTTCCAATTTTAGCATATGTGCTGCCAAAATGAACACGAGTATTAACTTTTTTTTCCCCTGGCATCACTGCCCTCTGGTGGGAGTGGGAGGCTCAGCCCTGCTCCTGGAGAGCTGCTACTGGTTTTGAACTGTCAAGTCAGTGGGCTGCAGTCCCGCACTCAACCACACCACAGGGGCTCTGCCTGAGTATTAACTTGTAACTGTGGAAAAGTATATATATACTTGGATCCAGGATCAATGTTCATTCATAGTCCAGTCAAGCTATCAAATGACCTTTGAGATTGTGTAAATCTGCTGCTCAAGACTTGTTATTCTTTAAGACTTTAATTACTGAAAAGCAACGATGTGACTTTGAAGTGTAAGGTGCACCTGACAGATCATGGCATTTCCAATCACCTCCTATAAATGTGAAAGCAGGGCAGTAAGACTTGATGACTTGGAATGATGGCATAAGCAAGGAATTTCAAAGTAGCGCCAGAACAACAAACATTTGTCTTGGAAGGACGGCCAGAATGCTCCTTAGGCTTGAGGGTGGCAAAACTTCGTCTGACATATTTGGGACATGTTTATCAGGATAGACCAATCCCTGGAAAAGGAGATTAGAATTGGTAGTGTTAGTGAAGAAGAGACAGACCGTGCATGCGGATTGACACATTGGTTCCAACAATGGTTTCCAACTTCATCAAAGTGAGGCTGGCACAGGACTGGGCAATGGTCAACCCCATTTGCCTGCCTCCCGAGACTTGAAGCTTCTCTCACCACTCATTGCTACTATGATACCACCACCTAGAACAGGAGATTTCATTCCGCTGCTAACAGATGATATGCTAGAACTGCACCAACAACATATAGTATGGTGTCAGAACTTCTGCTGAATAATTACTTTTACTATCATAAATGATACCTGCCAGCTGATCCCTGGTAGCACAGTGGTTGTGTGTGGGACTGTGGCCCACAGGGTTGATGGTTCAAATCCAGCAGCAGCTCTCCAGGAGCAAGGATGGGCTTCCTACTCCCACCAAGGCAGTGATGCGGGGAAAAAAAAAGAAAAAGAAAAAATAATGTCTGCCTAAAGACTAAGCCTATTTTGACAATGATTGCTCCTCAAGCTCAGCAATTAGCCAAGTATATAGAAGTGAGAGTAGGCAGTGGACATTGTAGCTGAACCTTTGCTGTGGTTTATAATTTGGGGAGTGGGGGTGGTGGTGGTGGTAAACCCTGGCTCTTAACCAGACAATTTGACACACACTAAACTCATGAAACCATTCTATCCTACAAGCCAACTTTATGAGCACGGCAGAGAAAAATGAATGTTTATACTACTTTGTCAAATGATTTAGGATATCAATTTTTTACTCTAACTTCGTAGGAAAGGATTTATGAACACAGTCATATGCTTTATTGCTATCTACGCTTCTCTAAATTCTGCAAACTAGCTTTCAGACTCAGGTCATCCTTTGCTGAGCTTTGTTCCAAGGTTCTCTGAGGTCTTCATATTTACCTTCTTCTCAATGATAGTCTTGTTGGTAATTCTTATTCCAATCATGTATTTTCTTCAAGTTCTCTCAATTCTCTCTTCCTGTCTATCCCTTTCAGAGTCTAAGATTTCAATATCACAGCGGTCATTCTCTTGGTCTATCCCACTTTGCCCTGAACATCTGATATTGAATACTGTGGCATGAAACTTTGCTTTCCTGTCTCATCTAGAACAACTTTCTGCCTTGCTAATTCTCTTTTAAATTCGAAAATGTTTTGTTAAGCCTTTCCTGACTGTATCCTTGTAGATCCACCAATGTTTTTTACCTGTGTACAAAAAAGCCAAAGTGAAACCAAATCACTATCATGAAGTCGATTTGAAATCATGGCAACCCAACTTAAAGTTTCTGATGCTTTATAACTCTTTATGGGGGCTGGCTGATAACCTCAATCTTTCTCCTTCAGGGTGGCTAGTGGGTTTGAACAACTGATCTTGTGGTTAGCAAGCCAATTGCTTACCTGACCAGGGTCCCTGGCCCAAAATAAAAGTCCCCAATTGGTGCACCAGTGGTAGCATATAAAAAACTTTTGAAAATACTTACCATATGGCACTTAATGCTTTCCTGTTTGCCGGGTTCTCTCTTGACTGCAGAAAGTTGTCTCTAGCACACAAGCAGTGAGTGCGCAAATGTTTGTTGGCAATAGTCTCTTTCAGATCAATTATCTTTAATGTAGTCTAAGTATTATTGATTTAAACAAAAATATGAATTGGATTCTACAGTATGTACACTATTCCTTTCCTGAAGCTTTCTGAAGATGAAGAGTAGGGGATAAGGAAAATAACCCAACTTTATCTTATGCTTAGATTCTCACTAGCTAGTCTACAGTGATGCATGCCTCCATCTCATAAACTAGCTTTAGTCATTCTCGGTGAAACTCACCCCTCACCAGTACTGACACTTCATATAATGGAGCCTTTCATTTTGTACTTTTTTTTGGAGGGGTTCTTTTTTTTTTTGTGGGCATCACTGCCTCTGGTGGTCCTGGGCGCTACCCAGCCGCTGCTGGATTTGAACCGCCAAGCCTGCGGGCTGCAGTTCCACACTCAACCACTTACGCCACCGGGGCTCAGCCCTTTTTTTTTTGGTTCTTTTATCCAAGCTGAAGGGCCTTGGTAACTGGAACATGAAGAATGAGTTCTCACATGGGTGACGCCCTATTTAATTGCTCATAGTACTGCATCTCCTTTAGATCAGCTGAAGTCAGGCTTCCCAGCAAGCACCACATTGTAGAAGCATGGTCACGAATCACATCAGCCTTTCCCTTGTAGTCACGGATCTTGGGATATGACTTCCTCTCCCATGCTTAGGTCTTGGAAGTGTCAAATTCTTACAGAAATAGAATTTCACACCATGGCAAACTGCTTTTAGAAACAAGACATATGAACACACCTAAGTCTTTATTTAGCTCTAGGAAGAATTTGCATGAAAACGAGCCTATATGGCAGGTACAGAATGTACAGCACCAGAGGGTTACGTCCTCTCTGCAGAGCCTCAATGTTTAATACAGACAGGTGACGTCAGTCATCAACCAGAGAGAAAAGGAGAGCCCTTTAGAGGGGAAAATTCAGTTTAGAGTGACTTGTCAAATTGACCATTTCTTTTCATATACTTAAAATTCAAATAATAGATACATTCAGAGGCCCAAATGTTGGCATAGAATAAAATCATGTTCATTTATTTTTACGGCATTTTAGAATTAAAAGGCATAAAATTAAATATGTTGAATGTAATAAATTCATCCATACAAGTGCAAGTCTCCGGCTATATGCATTTTATGGCAGATTTATTACTTTTAAAATGTACCAGCAAATCAGAAAAGAGGGAGCATGTCCATTTAACTTTTATTGAAGTGTATGTAGGTCTTCAGAAATCAAATATGAGGCATGAAGATATGGCCAAACATTAAATCTATCAAATTCAGTGAAAAGTTGCTGACTTAAATAGTAGTTGTAAGAATGACCAATATATATTCTTTGTTAACAACCCCTCATTCTACAGTAAAAAAAAAAATAAAATAAACATTCAGTAAACATTCTTTCCTAAGGTAGTTTCCCTTATATATCAGTGATTTATCCATTTCTTTGTATACACAAATTTGTTGAACATACCAATCAGTGGTTCTCACAATTAAAAAATAAAAGCACAAAAAAGTTTACACTCTTGTACAGGTAAATAAAAGATCACCTTGAATTAAACTGGATCTCCTTAAGGGCATAGTATAGTTTCAGTTTCATTACCTAATACATAATTAGTTTCTTACATACAAATATTGACATATTTGGCTTGTGCTTCAAAGCCTTTGTGTCTATGAAGTCCATGTCAACGCAGCTCATAATTTGAAGTCACTGGGGAGTTCTTTACTGCTGCTGGGTTTGACCTGATCGTGCCCTGGAGTTTCCTCAGCACCTGCCGTGGCACTACAGCACATCTCCGAGGCTTCGTCGGCATCGGGGTCCAAGCCTTCAGGGCAGGGAAGTTTGAGTAGTTCTTCCCGGAGCTGAGCAGTGTGACGCTACACAGGGAAGAAAGATGCAAGCTGTTAGAAAGGTAAAACCTGGGATTTTACTGCATGATTATTTGAGGAAGAAATTGGGTTTATAACAAAACTCAAAAGTATTAGCCTACAAATATTTACTGTGTACCTTCTCTGCGCTTAAGTCAACGTTACTGTTTGAAGATTCTGTTTTAAGTATGGCCGCATCTTCCTACAGAACGAAAGCCTCTTTTGAAATTTACTATCCCTGAATGGGACAGAGTACCCAGAAAGCAAGGTAAGCATGGACTTAGTTGTGTTTACTTACTAATCTGTACCGAACAGTTTCATATAATTTGTGGTGATGTCAAATTGTGAGGATTGCAACCAATGACATAAAACAAAATGTGTAAGGATTGTTGAGTGGAAAAATGATTTTATCTCTAAACATTAAAAAGTTAAAACTACAACTACCGGCACTTCTCAACCCTAATGTGAATCACAATCGCCTGGGCAGGTTTGAAAATCCAGCCCTTCTCTCAGAAGGATGTGATTAAAGTCTAAGTGATTGGAATATACAGCTGGGCTCAGCAGCACTTAAGGCAGCGGTTCTCAACCCAGGGGTCGCAACCACTTTGGGGGTCGAACGCCCCTTTCACAGGGGTTGCCAGAATCCTAACAGTAGCAAAATTACAGTTATGAAGCAGCGATAAACATAATGCTATGGCTGGAGATTACCACAACATGAGGAACTGTATTACAGGGTCTCGGTCTTAGGAAGGTTGAGAGCCAATGACACAAGGTATAGGGAAGTGGCTGTCATTGGTGGTCGTGTTTTCATGTAGGGCAGTGTTTCCGAGAAGGGCTGTTTCCTGGGGGGCACTGGATTGATTTTTTGGGGTGGAGGAGCAAGACTACGAAAAGAAACCTTCATTTCATCCTGGATTATGGGCTACTGCATGAAAGTTTTTAACTGCCATGAAGGGGGGAGATGGGAATCCTGATTTTTTTTTTCCTTAATGGGTGTGGGGGGGGTGTCAAATAAGCTTCTGAGCCCATGACCTACCTTATGACCTAGGTTCAAGGCTTGGCTCTGTCCTACCCTACGACGTAGCTACATAGTCTCTTTCTCTAATATTTGACTCCATTGATTCAACATTCACAATAATAAAGGGCTCATAGCTCCTTTTATATACATACCTCGCAAGGTTCTCGGGAATGAATAAAACAGCACTGTATAAACATACAGTTATTTATAGGCATGTTCTGTGATGAAACGGAATGGCCTCTGACTCCGTGACTACATCTGCTGCAGTCTCAGATCTTCGAGCTTCCTCCTCAACGACCAACCTCCTCTTCAGGCTACAGACCCATGCTCTCCCCCTCATTTCCCTTCAAAGCTCAAATGCGGGAAAAGGTACTGACTCAATCGACTATCCCCACTTCACTTCCCAACCCACCATAACATGGCTTCTGAAGGTCAAAGCCATCAAATGAAGTGCTAGTTCGGAGGATGTCACGGCTGACCATTCCCTTCTGGAAATGCTATTTTCCCTGGGCCACTCTGATGCCGCCTTCTACTGGCTGTCCTCCCGTCTCCCTTGTCACAACTTTCTAGTCTGCTCTGCCAGCGACTCTTACACTGAGTATTGCTCAAGTGTTGGATTTCCTTAAGGTTCTTCTCTTAGTCCTTCCCACTAGCTCCTCCCTGATCTCAGTCCAACACGGCTTCACCTTCACTAGCACGGTCCACTCGCAAATCATGGCTGGTCATCTTTCCCCACAGCCCCAACCAACTCTCCTTTCTGTCGACTCCAGCTCACAAAAGGCCAGTGTCATCTGGTCCAGGTGTCAGTGCTCAAACTCGCAAGTCAAGTGACTGCTCTCACCACTTGTCCTGCCTGCCCGGCCTCACCGCCATTACTTCTCCTTCACTCTACTTGGCAGACCCTCTGGTGTCTTCCCATAATTATTAGACTAAAACACAAGCCTAAAAGAATTTTTTTTAATTAAATGAAATCTTTTAAACTTAGCATGATTGGGCTGAGCCCCGGTGGCATAGAGGCTGTGTGTGGGACTGTGGCCCACAGAGTTGGCGGTTCAAATCCAGCTGCAGCTCTCCAGGGCAAAGGATGGGCTTCCTACTCCCACCAGAGCAGTGATGCCCCCCCCCAAAAAAAAACAAAAAAACACCTTAGCCTCATTTAGTGTTTGCCTAGCCCTCCAGTACAACTTTCTCGTCTGGGAGCTTGAAGCCAGGGATTGTTTTGAAGAAAATGACAGACAAGCCAGACACAAGAGAAACTGCCAGCTTTGATAAGGCCAAGCTGAAGAAAACGGAGACACAGAAGA
The DNA here is from genome assembly GCA_004026705.1 of Nesogale talazaci. NCBI lineage: Eukaryota > Metazoa > Chordata > Mammalia > Afrosoricida > Tenrecidae > Nesogale > Nesogale talazaci. The sequence goes on along the minus strand of PVJH01022360.1, from coordinate 28,182 downwards.
ACATCTTACTGCCCAAAGAGATCACTGAACAGGAGAAGCAGAGTGAAATCTCCTAATCCTTGAGGATTCGCCCTTTCATCGTCTACCTGATGATGTGGAGAAGAGTCATCCGCAAGATGGACAGGAATGACAAGCTACCCTGTGAACCCTCCCATCTCTGGGTCTTCAAAGGGACTACCAACTTCTCCGGTCTGTCCTGGGATTTGTATGGTAAATGAAAATAAAACACATCTCGTGGCATTAAAAAAAAAAAAAAAAAAGAGTTCCCCTAACTTTGAACTGAACTGTGTTGCCCTGAATTAGTTGACCCAAAAGACTTCCCTCAGAAGTCAGTGTTTAATTAGGTCTTTTTTGGAGAGGCCAAAAGGGTGACGGTGGAAGGGGGGCATTGTAACACGACTAAGATAATTATATTACTGAGACCTGTTTGATCATTACTGTTTGCATTAAACTTATGCATGTATGAAATGGAACCCCAATAGCAATGCATTGACATATCTTGGATAATCATTAGAGAAAAACAAAACACACAGAATGAGTTACAACAAAGAGCAATTAAGGCTGGACCTCCTACTCCCACCACCTGAGGGCAGTGATGCCCCCCAAACAAACAAACAAACAAACAACAAAAAACCCAACAAAGAGTAATTGAAGAACCAGAGAAGTATGAAGCAAAATGTAAGAAGACAAACATTGGACAAATAATTTGAGAAACTTGTGCATAGGTATATACTGAAATAAATAATATAAATCCTGGTATTGAAAGCACGCTTCTATGAAATTAAATTTATTTTGAGAAAGATAACGGGGCTGAGCCCCGCTGATGTAGTATGGTTGTGTGCAGGACTGCGGCCCACTAGTTTGGTGGTTCAAATCCAGCAGCAGCTCTCCAGGAGCAAGGCTGGACCTTACTACTCCCACCAGAGGGCATTGATGCCCCCCCCCCAAAAAAAGAGAAACAAAAGGTATTAAATAGGCATTAATAAAAGGTATTTAATAGGTATTAAAGTAGAGGAGAAAGAGTATAGAAAAGTGAGGTAAGCCAAGCTTTGAGGATAAGAAGCTTTAGTGGAAGGAAAGTCAAGCTGAAGGTTAGTGAAACTGAAGGTTTAAAAAATGGAGATAAGACAGCTGATGAAACATACAGCTTTCCTCTGCTTCTTTAATGATTCCCTCCACTCCAGCCCCACTATCATGACCCCAATTCTACCTTACAAAATCTAGCTAGACCAAAGCATGTACATGAGTACAGGTAAGAGCTGGAAACACAGGAAATTCAGGACAGATAAACTCCTTGGGACCAATATTTAGAGTAGCCATACCAGGAGGGGAAGGGGAAGAAAAATGAGGGAGGGGGAACTGATCACAATGACCTATCTATAAGCCCCTCCCAGGGGCAAGGACAACAGGAGGGTAAAGGGAAACATCGGACAGTGTAAGGCATGAAAAAATAATAATAATTTATAAATTATCAAGGGTTCATGAAGGAGGGGGGGAAATGAGGAGCTGATATCAAGGGTTCAAGTAGTAAGAAAATGCTTTCAAAATGATTATGGCAACATATGTGCAAATGTGCTTGACACAATGATGTATTTATGGATTGTGATAAGCTGTATGAGTCCCCAATAACATGATTTTTTTAAAATGGAGATAAGTATTACTATTTCTGTTAAGAAGCCTAGGCCCACACAGAATTAATTAGCTTAGGAGGATGGAAGTATTAAGAGACAACTTTTTTTTTTTTAAAGAATTTGTTATGAAAAATTCTAAACATATACAAAAGTAAGTAGAATAGCAACACAAAGTCCTATGTAATCATTACTCATGTAGAGCTAGTGTGTTTCATATAGAGCTATCTCACTCCCGTTTTTTTTTGTTGTTGTTGTTGTTGTTTTTTTGGGGGGGCATCACTGCTCTCCGGTGGTGGGAGTAGGAGGCCCAGCCCCACTGCTGGAATTGAACCTCCATCCCAGTGGGCCGCAGTCCCGCGCACAACCACTACGCCACTGGGGCTCAACCCCATTTTTTATCATCTTGAACTGAATACCAAACATGTTATTTAATTCACAAATATTTTCTGTATCCCAAAGGACAATTACTCCTTAATTTCCCCCTCATTTGCCTTTTTCTGGCCATAACTCTACCCATGAACACAGAACTCTCCAAGTCCCTCCCAGGAAGGCTTACCCACCTTTAGAGCTGCTGCATGGTGAGACATAGTCCTGCCTACCCGCTTGTCACTGCTGTACTGCTGAATATCTGCAATCCACTCTTCACACTGAGCCATGATCTCAACTCGTTTCAAGTAAAAATGCTTGTGTATAACCTCAGGTGAAAAAACAAGGATCAGTTAGGATTTGAAACACAAAGTAAGTGATAGCGGTTTTGCTTTGTTTTGTATTTTTGTTATTGCTATGTTTTACTGTCTACAAAACTCTACTGAGTGTTACAAACAGAAATGACAGAGAATGGATAACCCAAAGCTTGCAAAGGGCAGAATGCTTCAGGGTTCAAACAAACGCAGTTTTGTACTTTCAGTATTACAAGAGAGATTTCCCATGATTTTTCAAGGCAAAAGGCAAGCTCTTATAAAAACTGAATACCAAAATAAACCCAAAACAAACAAAAAAAAACTTTTTCATCCACGTAACACTTATATGTAAATTCATTTAATAAAAGAAATAATAAAGGAATGCTATTTTCAAATTTATTCTAAGTTTGGAAAGCATAAAATCAATGTTGGTTAACAGGCAAAGAACAGGACTGCAAGGTTGAAGACAAGTCTACACACTTAACAAACAAGTGCTGAGCTATATTAAAGATGGATTTTCTGTCACACAAACATGTCAGTAGTTCCTCTAAAACACTGAGTCTGAGGCATAATTTCTGAAACCTATGATTAAGGAAAACAATTTTAAGAAAAATGCCTGAGGACTATGGCTTCAAACTAGGTTTTCCTGTTCAGTGATGACCAAAGAAACAAAGCTGGGACCAACTCAAATTGGTGAAATATTAGTAGACTGGGGTGGTAATTGGAACATGGGAAGTTGTGGGTCGATGCCATGCTAGAACTTTAATCTGTCTCTTTAAAGAGGGAGGGCAGTGTGTGTTGCATAACAAGGAAATCTCTCGACCAGCATCATCGGAACTGCTGTGCTGTTACACGTACACTGTGGCCAGTTTCTTTGAAGATGCATTACTGCCCACAATACTGATAATCCAATCTCCTCCATCAGGTTATGGACAGGCTCTCTGTCTCCTGAGGTTCCGATCCAGGGTTTTGACCCATAATCTGTCCTGTTCCAATTGTTCTGCTCAATCAAATTTGTAAAATTATTGTTCCCATGCTGCTTCCTCAGGGAAGCCTAACCTGGTTCACAGTTCTGTTAAAGACACAGTCATAGCAAGGTGATGCTGAAGTAATCTGAAATGACAGCTCTCCCCTGTAGCATAGGATCACGAGGAGTGGGCAGGGACTTGATGGCAGGGAGTCTGCTTTGGGTTTTAGAAATGAGTTCAATCTTTTCCTAAAGAAAAGGCCTCTTGTAACAGTCACACACAGAAATCAGGGGAAGGAAAAAAAAACTTCAATTTGCAAGAAAATTTTAGAACATATTTTGACCACTAATAAGATAAGCGGGGAGAGGATGAGCCCCGGTGGCATAGTGGTTGTGCACGGGACTGCGACCCACTGGGACGGAGGTTCAATTCCAGCAGTGGGGCTGGGCCTCCTACTCCCACCACCGAGAGCAGTGATGGCCCAAAAAAACAAAAACAAAAGATAAAAGGGGAAAAAAGGATAAGAGGGGAGATTTATGAAGAAAAAATTTTGTAATTTATTGAGATTGTGAGAAAGTAGGCTAGAAATAAGTAATAAAAGAGTTCAAAGGGGGCTGAGCCCCGGTGGCGTAGTGGTTGTGCGCGGGACTGCGGCCCACTGGGACGGAGGTTCAATTCCAGCAGTGGGGCTGGGCCTCCTACTCCCACCACCGGAGAGCAGTGATGCCCAAAAAACTAAAAAAAAAAAAAAAAAGAGTTCAAAGGATAGTTAATACCTTCAGAATACGGGTTTTATAATTCAACTGAATTAGTGAGACTTTAGAATTAACTCTAAAAACTAAAGAAAACTTTATTACAGTAAAGTTAAATATGTCAAAGATGAGTTATACACAAAAGCAAGTATAATGTTTATAAATTATATGAGCGATGTCAAATAGTTCCTGAAAAAGTTGTTATCTCTTACTACTGTTTTTCTAAAATTTTTTGAAACCTTCACAGATTATACAATGCCTTTAATTTCTCTAATTTTCTTGAACATACCTCTTTAAAGCATGGTGAAGGGTTTCTGATTTGTTCTAGCATTGCCCATTTAACTGTTGCTTGTCGAATATTTCCATCATATTCCCGGGAACTCTGGGTGCCACTGGGAGTGCCTCTAGACCGTTCGTATCCTGGTTCGTTGAAATAAGGCTCGGCTACTAATATAAGGGACTGAACTGACACTAACACCTGAGGAAGGATGAAAATAAAAAGTTACAACTGGATATGTGCTGATAACTTGCTTGCCTTATCAACTAGGAACTTATTTTAATGTGTGTCCACATGCTTCTATTACCAAAATATTGATGCAATTATCACAATGAAATACTTAATTATCAAAGCAGAAGTCAGTGCAGTAGAGTCATGTTATATAACAGTAAGTAAAGGGGGCTGAGCCCCGGTGGCGTAGTGGTTGTGCGCGGGACTGCGGCCCACTGGGACGGAGGTTCAATTCCAGCAGTGGGGCTGGGCCTCCTACTCCCACCACCGGAGAGCAGTGATGCCCCGCACCCCCCAAAAAACAAACAAATAAAAAAAAGGGAAGTAAAAAAGTATTGCTAAAAGATCAGAGAAGCCCTGATTAAGCAAACATGTCACAGTATGATGCTACTGTTTCTCAACAGATGCTGCATCTCGGTCTATTTACATTGCAATGTGACGTTTCCATCACTCTGACCTTTCCCCCAAAATTGTCCCATGCAATTGGATTTGTACAACACAAACACAACACAGCACTTTGTCATCCTCCTGGGACTCATTTTCAATATTTCATTTTCTTTTTTTCTTGGTCTGGGGTCAGGGTCCGTTGGGTGGGCACGAGATGGGGACAGACGTCTCCCACACAGAACTCTCCTACCGCGGGCCCGCCACCCCAAGCGAGGTGTCAATATTTTTCTTTCTTTTTTTGTTTTTTAGGCATCACTGCCCTCAGGTGATGGGAGTAGGAGGCCCAGCCTTTGCTCCTGTGGAGGCTGGAATTGAACTTCCATTCCAGTGGGCCACAGTCCCATGCACAACCACTACGCCACCGGGGCTCAGCCCCAATATTTCTGAAAAATAAATTGTGTGAACAAAAAGATGTCTGAAGGGATAAAACCCAGGTTTCCTATTCTTGAAGAATGAGCGGTACATTGTCATAGTAAAATGCAATCTCAGAACAACGTTCTGAGTGTTTTCTCACCAATGCAGTTTTCCATGCTCTTAAAACTCCTCCCTAATAAGTCCATATGATTTCTCATGTTGTGTCTTTTGACCTATTAATCAAGATGATCCCTTTGGCATTCCACGACCGACACTCTTAACCTTCTGAACTGGCCTATGGCTGCCTTGCATTGACCTGACCCAGTAGTTCCCCTTTGGTTTGTTTCGAATGGGTGATCTTGGTAAACCGAAGATATGTCTCCAATCATGATTTTTTCCCATAAAGTCATCCGCATTAGCTTTGATCTAGCTTAAAAGGCTGTTGGAAAGATTGGTTCTTTGAACTAACTGATCTGTGTGTAATGCTTTTGGCACTAATCCAGCTGAACGCTGGCAGAGACCAAGAAGATTACTTGCAATTGAAAATGCTAACCATGTGAGGTCTCAACTGCAGGAGCTCCTGCAGCAGGAGTAATTCTACAGCTTTCTTCCAAAAGTGTCTGGCCCTCAGCCAATTTCTTCATTCATCAAGGATGATAGCTTTCTCTCTCTGGGCACATCTTAGAGGTCTTCCTGACTTTTTTTTTTAAAACTTTGGCCCATCTGAAAACTTTTTAGATGATATTGTTTTAAAATCTTCTAAAAATTTTTTTCTACTTGTCTCCCAAATATAAAACCAGACTGACAAGTCTTGTCAATCTTGTATTATTTTGGAATTTTCTGCTGCACTGGAACGGAACCTGTTAGTAATAGAGTCTGGTAACAAGTTATGAGCAATGCAAACTAAGATATTTTCAGCTATGTCCAAACTATAGTGTCTTCTAGGAGGTCAGTAAGTTGTTGGAACATTCTTTTTTTTTTTTTGGCATCACTGCTCTCCGGTGGTGGGAGTAGGAGGCCCAGCCCCACTGCTGGAATTGAACCTCCATCCCAGTGGGCTGCAGTCCCGCGCACAACCACTACGCCACCGGGGCTCAGCCCGGAACATTCTTTATAATCTCCTTGCCTCTGATCAAACTTCAGTTTATCATATATACTCAATTCTGATTTATAGTGATCCTGTAGGACAGACTAGATCTGCCCCCTGTGGGTTTTCAACATGAATTCTTTATAGAGTATGAAGTCTCATCTTTCTCCCTTGATATAGCACCTGGATTCAAAATGCTAACCTACTGGCTGGTAGCCCATCGTGCAACCCATTATACAAGGGCTCCCATCATATATATAGCAGTTCCTTAGTCATATAAATGCCTACCATTATGCACCTATGACTTGGCTCAGGAAAAAGTATCTCAATCATTCTGGAAAAATGGTCATTTTCTAGACTATTTGGGGGATCTCATCATTTTCTCATTGTAGACCATTCATATAAAATCCCCATCTGCATCTGCCTGTGATCACTGACCTAGCTCAGGTCCTCTGTCACCTCTGTCTGTAAACAAACAAAAAAGCAAACCTGTTGTCATTGAGCTGATTGCAACTCAGGGTGACTGGATGTGCTACAGAGTCGAGCTGCTCGGCTGACTGCTGACTTGCCCCCTATGGTTTTCTTGGTTGTGATCTTGAGGTACACAGATCATCAAGCCTTTCTTCCATGGTGGCTTCAACCCACCCATTCTGTGGTTAATAGTCATGTTCAAAGCACCTGTCCTACCTTGAGGCCTCCATTTACTAAAAACTGGTAAGAGGATAGCTGTCTTTCTAGCATTTATTACTGCTGGTATGCTGTTGTTAAGTGCTGTCGTGTCAATTTGGATTCAATGACCTTACCGACAACAGAACACTCACTGCCTACATCGACCTTACAATTGTTATGCAAGACACACATACTTATTCTTTCGGTGGCCCGTGGTATATATATTCAAAGTCTGCCAATACCATAACTCAGAGGCACACATTTCCTTGGGTATTCTTTATTCACTGTCCAACTTCTCCATGCGTAAAGAGTGTTTGATAACACTAAAGCTTAGGTCAGATGAATTTTGTCTCCCGGCATAACATTTTACATTAATGCATTTCATATGCACCACTGACACTAACAATACTATTCCTTTAGTAAAACTTTTACTTGGGCTGAGCCCCGGTGGCATTGTGGTTGTGCGCGGGACTGCGGCCCACTGGGACGGAGGTTCAATTCCAGCAGTGGGGCCGGGCCTCCTACTCCCACCACTGGAGAGCAGTGATGCCCCCACAACAACAACAACAACAACAACTTTTACTTGTTTCCTAGTACAGAAGAAATAAAATCAAAACTCCTGACCAACACTATTTTACCACATATTTTTTAACTTTGATTACCAGAGACCCCCTATTAGATAAATCACCTCTGATTTCCTAAGATTTATTTAAAGATTCTGGTATCCTTAAACCAAATGAGTACTGCACTAATTATTAGTTTCATAATGACAATGTTGTTAAAGAGTTTTATAGAAAAAAAGTAAATGTAAAATATATATAACTGATTTTTAAAAATAAGCTCGTGATGTATAAAGATAATAATCTCAGGGCTAAGCCCCGGTGGCGTAAGTGGTTGAGTACAGGACTGCAGCTAGCGGGCTTGGCAGTTCAAATCCAGCAGCGGCTCTCAGGAGCAGCGCTGGGTAGCTCCCATGACCACAAGAGGGCAGTGATGCCCCCCACCAAAAAAAACACAAACAAAAAACAAAACAAACAAAAAAGATAATAATCTCATTTACACTCCAGGACTTGAAGAGGGCCCATTTTGCAACACAATCGTTATATTCTGCATGGTACTCAGATGAACAAATTACCATTACCATTCTCCTATTACCAGACTCAAACCTTCAGGTCAGTGGACAGTATACATGTTCTCAGTATATACAATCTATAGACAAAGTTTAGCTAACCAAAAATAGCATGAAAAATTCCATTGTTTAAAAAAAATTTTAAACTAGTAACCTTAATAATCTGAGACAAAAAGAATGAAAAAGTTATTATTGCTAGGCAATAATAGATAAACATCACTAAAACATAAAAACATGGAAATGAAGAGTAAACTTTTTTTTTTGGGGGGTGGGGGGCAATCACTGCTCTCCGGCGGTGGGAGTAGGAGGCCCAGCCCCACTGCTGGAATTGAACCTCCGTCCCAGTGGGCTGCAGTCCTGGGCACAACCACTACGCCACCGGGACTCAGCCCATAAATTTACTTTTAAAGTCATTTTATCTATGAATTGGCAAACAATATTTTTATAGTATTTTACAAAGAGCCAGAGTTCGAAAATACTTCCTGAGAGGTGAAATGAAGGGCTTCAAAAAGTTTATGGACAAATGGAACTAAAAGATACTGGGGGGAGGAAGATACTACAAAATTGTCCATGAACTTCTTAAATACCCCTTTTTCTGGGTGAGAGATTTAAATGGGTGCAGTGATTGATAATGATATTGGATTAATATAAATATATATATATATGTGTGTGTGCATCTGTAATAAAATAGTTAATGGCAATAAATCTCAAAAAATTAAATGGTAGGAAATAGGAAGTAATATAGCTTCCTCCAGGTTGTTTTCAGTGATTTTGTTCCCAAACTAGGAATCTAGCCTCAGGAAACTACTTGGAAATATAAAAAATGTACTATAAATAACTGTATTATTTATAAAGTAAACAATCTTAAAAGTGACTCTATTAGACTATGGTGGCGTAGTGGTTGTGTGCGGGACTGCGCCCACAGGATTGGCAGTTCAAATCCAGCAGCAGCTCTCTGGGAGCAAGGCTGGGCTTCCTACTCCCACCGGGGCAGTGATGCCACTAAAAAAAATAAATAATGAAAATAATGTTATGGTTGGGGGGTCACCACAACATGAGGAGCGGTATGAAAAGTTCGCGGCATTAGGAAGGTGGAGAATCACTGCTATAGAGGAAATAAACTGTAGATTATTAAGTCAGAAAATTATTACATAGAAATCACAGCTAATTAAAAAATTAAAACAGGGGGATATACTGTAAATGAAAAGATTAGCATAAAATTTTATGCTTTTTTTAATCAATTTTATAATTTATGATCATGTGAAATATATGTATGAAAAACCCTAACAACTATCACATTTCTTTTTTTTTTTTTTTTTTTGTATTGGGCATCACTGCTCTCTGGTGGTGGGAGTAGGAGGCCCAGCCCCACTGCTGGAATTGAACCTCCGTCCCAGTGGGCCGCAGTCCCGCGCACAACCACTACGCCACCGGGGATCAGCCCTGAGATTTTTTTTTTAAAGGCAATTTTACCAAATCTCAACTTTTATTTATTTATTTTTTTTTTTAGGCATCACTGCACTGGTGGTGGGATTAGGAGGCTCAACCTTTGCTCCTGTGAGCGGGAATTAAACCTCCGTCCCAGTGGGTCGCAGTCCCACGCACAACCACTATGCCACCGGGGCTCAGCCCCAAATCTCAACTTTTAGATAAGCTAAACTTCAATATATTGATTTAGTGAGTTATTTAACATGCAAACAATTACCTATCTTTTTATCTACCTGCTTACCAATTTAACTTATCACTATGCTTGTTCTTAAATATTAAATAATTTATAAAATACACACATATTAATAAATTCCTTATATTTTTAAAAGTGAAATTGTCAGAGAAAATCTGTTTACTTGCAAAAAGCTTGAGGTCTGAGGATTCCATTTTTCTTCTGGTCTTCCATGCCAGGTATTCAAGATGCTTAAACAAACCTGAGAAGAAGGAAAAACGCTTTATCAGAAGTGAAAAAAGGAGCACTATAAAGCAAGCTAGTTACCAACAGCCATCAGGATGAAGCACTAAGATGCCACAGTACCTCAGCTCTATATGCCCAAATAAAACCTCACAGTGAGGTGAGGCTCTCGGGGGCTTTCAGAGGTGACTCACAGGATTAAGATCAAAATTTGTCCACAAAGAACCAGCACACATTACATATTATTAAAAATAATATACAATTAGGGCTGAGCCCCGGTGGCGTTAAGTGGTTGAGTGTGGGACTGCAGCCCGCGGGCTTGGCGGTGCAAATCCAGCAGTGGCTCTCAGGAGTGGCACTGGGCAACTCCCACAACCAACAGAGGGCAGTGATGCCCCCCCCCCAAGTAATTAATAAATAAAAATTGTAAAAAAAAAAAAAAGATTACTTGATTTTTTTTGGGGGGGGGGCATCACTGCCCTCTGGTGGTGGGAGTAGGAGGCCCAGCCTTTGCTCCTGTGGAGCCGCTGCTGGAATTGAACCTCCATTCCAGTGGGCTGCAGTCCCACGCACAACCACTACACTACCGGGGCTCAGCCCGATTACTTGATTTTTAGATGTATCTTTACATTCAATTTGATTAAAGTCACAGATAAAATCAGTCCTCACACACGCAGGGAGTTGTTTTGCTCTGAACCGCCCCCCACCCCAGCCCCCCAGTTGGGCAAACCAAGAAGGGAACATAAGGGAAGGGAACATAACATAACATAACATAACATAACATAACATAACATAACATAACATAACATAACATAACGGATTTGCAACGGGAGCAATGCAAAGTTCCAAGGTCCTTAAAGAGGCCCCCAAAAAGACTTTAGGCTAGGAAGGGAAGCTCCCAGAATTCTCCCAGTAGGGAAATACTCATTTGGTTGGTGGACATACCTGGAATTACTTTTTTCCCCCTTTTTCTTTCAATCTTTTATTTTCTCTTTGTTTGGTCTATGTTATTGTTGGTTTGCCTACTTATATAAGGTAGGCGTTGGAAGCAAGCTTGAGAAAAAAGCAATGAGACCAACAATCTCCAGGGACTTAGCGCAGGAGGAGGAAAGGGCAAAGAAGCAGTAAGCAAACACCACCATACACAGGGGAACAACTAGGGAATTAACATCAACTGGGAGAACACAGAGATCCCAGGGGGTCCTGGAGCAACAGCAATCCAGCTGTGAGAAAGAGGCAGAAGTAGGTAAAGAGGAGGTAAAAGCAAACAGGAAGCAAAGCTATGGATAGAGGTGTAAGCATAGGTGTGTATATGTGTAAATACATTAATAAAAATAGAGGTATATGGCATGCACCTATATACATATATAGGTATATATGTATACGCACACACCTATATACACATACCTATATATGTATGTGTACAGACCTATATACCTACAGGTATACACGTGCCTATATACGTATACCTATATACATATATGTATATGGCAATATACTGAGATAGTGAACGAACTTCAAACTTCTGCTCATACTCCTCAATGCAAGAACACTTTGTCCTAACAATCTGGCATTCTGTGATGTTCACCCTTCTGGCACAATTGCTGAAGACAAAATGGGTGCATAAGCAACTGTGATAAAGAAAGTGGATGATGCCCAGCTATGAAAAAATACAGATGTCTTGGGTCTTAAAGGCTTGAAGTTAAACAAGTGGACATGTAGCAGTGAAGCAACAAGCCCACATGGAAGAAGCACACCAACCTGTACAATCAGGAAGCGTCAATAGAAGCAGATAAAAGGCTTCAAAAGACTCACAACCAACCATATTGTTGAGAACAAGGGGGCGTCCCTAAGCCCATCTGTAGGCAATGGTACATCAACTCAAAAGGCGTCACAAAGAAGGAATGAGACAACTAGGCCATAGCAAAGCACTGATGAGACACACAATATTTCTCTGGTTTCTTGAGGCTCCCTCAACTGCCCACTATCATGAACTCAGTACTGTCTTTCACTGCGATTTAAATTAGAGTATGTACTCAGGTACAATGTATGTCGCTGCTCTTTCCTTCTATTCTTTAGGCTAATCTGAAGATATAGGGAAGAGATATCTGAAATACCCATGTCCTCTTGGAAAGGAAACAAAATTAAGACTCTGTTTAAATTACAGGAACCTTTGCCTATAATACATTGGTAACAGAAACAATAAGCTGCAAAAATGTTACCTTGCCATCATTATAAAGGTTTGGATTGAATCGCACGCTATGACCACCAGTTGTCTCTAGATTGACGAGAGGGGGTGAACTTGGATAGTCTTGAGGAAAATAGACATCAAATTCAAAGCATCCATTAGCGTAAGGGGTGTCTGCTGGACCAGTTATCAGAACCTAATATGAATATACAAAGAGAAAAATTACATTACTATCCCTAAGGACTGACATTAGAAAATAAGAGTTTGGCATGAAACAAAACCTTGTCGTATTCTGTTCATGTTACTTCCAGAATGTGCTAAATATTAAATTAGACGTTAAAAATAAATACAGAATGGGAAAATTGGCTTGAGGTTAGAATTAAAATGATTTTGTTTGGGTCAAAAATGGAATCGTAAAAGAGGGAGGCTTTAGGGCTGAGCCCCGGTGGCGTAGTGGTTGTGCACGGGACTGCGGCCCACTGAGACGGAGGTTCAATTCCAGCAGTGGGGCTGGGCCTCCTACTCCCACCACCAGATAGCAGTGATGCCCAAAAACAAAACAAAACAAAACAAAAACAAACAAACAAACAAAAAAAGGTTGAGAACAAATGTTTTTTCCTTTAGGAGTACTGATACTCCAAGAAACAGTGAAGAATTCAGTAGTGAGTGATAAAATCATTTATGCATTTCATGTGACTTGTTCAATATACTTGGTCCTGAATAGTTGTGCATGGAGGTAGGTATGATACCAGCATCCCAACCTGTGCTCACTGTCCTGTAGGAGGAAACGAACAGAAACAACCCCCCAGTGGGAACTTGTGAAGATTGGTGAGAAAACACCATTCTCTGAACAGGAATCCTCTGAAGGATTCTTTGGTTGTAAAAAATAACTGGTGTGACGCGACAGTCTAGCTTTAGCATTTAAATTTCTGTGGTTATTTTTTCTTAGTTTAAGAAAACAAAAACGTTCCAGAATTTGTGTCTATAGTTTTAAGCTGTATCTAAAAAGGCAAAATATTTAATCCCTGAATTATGTTATACATATAAAGCTTTTCCCCCTAAATATCCAAACTCTAGAATTTTTATGCAGTATTATCTTGGCATTTAAGGTGCCAGAGGACCACAGGGTTAAATTTGAATGTAAAGGTGCAGCTTTATCAATACTGATATCCATGTACACGTACACATATATAAGCATGTGCCTCCATAGGGGCTATGTCTAATCACATGCATGTGTCCATGGACAGGGAGGAGGGGTTTCTTTGGAAACCAGTGCACCAGGAGGTGCAGAGGCATTGAGTGTATAGTGGTGCGGCAGCCCTGCAGCCACAAGCAAGGCTTTTATAGCCTTTGAGTCAAGGCAGTAATTGAACTGCACGGTTGTGGTTTTCCTGGTTATTGCTGGCAAGTGCCTTGCCCACCCTGTACACTGCCAGCAAGGAGATCTCCCACCCATTGCCACTGAGTCATTCTGGCTTATAGCAACCCTAGTGAGAGTTTCTGAACAGAAAATTCTTTACAAGAAGCAGGTTCATCTTTTTCTCAAGGAAAGGAAACGTGGTTTGAACCGATGATCTCGCAGTCTGCAGACCAGTGTCAAAACCACAGTGCTATCAAGACTCCCTTTTGATTTCTGCTCAGCGTGGAGTACCCAAGAGTCATTTAATTCAGGTGTAAGTTGGCTTCAAGCACTAAGGAGAGCCAGAACAGCTTACAAGGGAGTTACTTTGATACAAGTGCACCGAATACACACCATCATCTCTGATATTCACACAATATTCAATTCCCAAATTCTAATTCACAAAGCATATCAGGCATTAGTGAGATATCCCTATCCCTATGTGTATGAATTTCCCTGAAAACTGATACATTTTTAAAGAAGAAGAATGCTTAAAAGTGTGAGAAAAGTGTCTTAGAATAAGAAAAAAATTGTTACTTTCCTCAAAAGGTTCTAATATTGTGAAAAGCTGAAGAAATGCTCAAGGAAGTAGTTCTTTTGGTGGTGGTCTCTACAATCTTTTTGGACATATGCTGAAAGTTCAATGATGTCCAATATGGACATCAAGAATATGAATGCATTAAACTTCATACAACTTCTAGTGCTTTCCTTAAACCTGGCACAGTTAGACTAGCTGAGGAAAACGGCACCTGCCAGGTCTACCTTCATGATGTCGAGGCGCTCCTCGTCGCAGCGTACAAACACACTAGAGGACGATGACAGAGGCAGGGAGGTGGAAAGAGTCACAGCTTCCTGGGCAAGACGGCGGGCCCTGGCAGCACTGTTTGCGTCATTGGAGTTTTTCACCTGAGACATGTAGTGGTAATTTATTTTAAAACCCAATTTTCCATCTTCATCTTCAGAAACCATCTCAAAAGTATCTAAAAGAGTAAAGAAGAAAAAGAACTGAAAAACAGGGAACCTGACAGATAGTTACTATAGGAATAAACATTACATATGTTTTCTCCTTCCATATGTGTGTGTGTATATATATATATATATATATACACAGAATAGCAGCAGCTATAAATGTTTAAGTAGCATCTGCATGCTCTTGCTCACACCGTGCTACATGGATGAAATATGTACTCAAAACAAAAGTGACAATTAACTTGGAATCTACATGTTAGGCACATGGGTGGAGTATATCAAGCAGTTAAATGACAATTCGAAGTAGTAATGATGTTTTTGAGTTATATAATATTTATGTCAAAAGAATTCCTAATACAAAGTGTTAACTAAAAGTACTCCCAATGGAATGCAGACACATGACCCTACTCCGTATAAACAGAAGAATGTTAAAAGTAGATAAGAAAAAAAATTTTTTTTTTAAAGTAGAGGGCTGAGCCCCAGTGGCGTAGTGGTTGCGCGCGGGACTGCGGCCCACTGGGACGGAGGTTCAATTCCAGCAGTGGGGCTGGGCCTCCTACTCCCACCACTGAGAGTAGTGATGCCCCTGTCCCCCCAAAAAAAAACAAAAAAAATTTTTTTTTAATTTAAAAAAAGTAGAAGTGGGCTGAGCCCTGGTGGAGTAGTGGTTGTGCGCAGGACTGCGGCCCACTGGGATGGAGGTTCAATCCCAGCAGTGGGGCTGGGCCTCCTACTCCCACCACCAGAGAACAGGATGCCCCCCAAAAACCAAAGCAAACAAACAAAAACAAAAAAAAACAAAAAAAGTAGAAGTGGGGCTGAGCCCAGGTGATGTAGTGGTTGTGTGTGGGACTGCAGCCCATAGGGTTGGCGGTTCAAATCCAATGGTACTCTCCAGGAGCAAGGCTGGATTTCCTACTCCCACCAGGACAGTGATGTGAAAAGAAAAAAAAGTAAATAAAGACATAATCTTACACCTGTGGGTATAATTCTATTATGCTACAGAATTTCTATGATGCTGCCGCCGACTTTGCAACATAGGTGTAATTCAATCTGAGTAGCAAGATGAGCACACTGATGGGAAACAACCAAATTTACTTCTTTAAAGCCATCTGAGCATGTTATTTCTGTTTTGACAGTACTAGGAAACTAAGACACCTAGCAAAAGAAATTTTTTAAAGGATTATTTTGAAAACTGTGGGTATTAAAAATACCATTATTAGAAGCAATGCTAACACTTGACCTGTGTTATGTATAATTTCAAATATATACTGCTATGGAGAAATGTTAACTCTATTAGAATTAGCACTAATATTTTAGAAAAGGGCGAACCAGTCTATGTTCTACAGTATGACATGTTATACATGTTAACCCTGTATCGCTGGGACTTTTAATTTCAGGAAATTGGTTTTGTTTTAATTCTTTTTTTTTTTTGGGGGGGGGGGACATCACTGCCCTCTGGTGGGAGCAGGAGGCCCAGTCTTGCTCCTGGAGAGCTGCTACTGGATTTGAACCACCAACCCAGTGGGCCGCAGTCCTGCACACAACCACTACACCATGGGACTCAGCCCTTGTTTTTATTCTCTACTTTTATAGTTATCAAGATACATAACAACCAAAATATATCAAGATATATAAAAATAATTTCGGACCAGATACCGCTTTTTGTTGTTTTTTTTGGGAGGGGGGGGTGGGGGGTGCGGCTGTGGATCACTGCCCTCTGGTGGGAGTGGGAGGCACAGCCTTGCTCCTGGAGAGCTGCTGCTGGATTTGAACAGTCAAGCCAGTGGGCCGCAGTCCCTCACTCAACCACTATGCCACCGGGGCTCAGCAATGTTTTAATTAAATCTACTTAATTAAACGTCATGCTTGCCATTATAGGGTTAAATACACAGATGAGGCGACAGAGCTGAAAAGTAAGTTATCATAAAGAAGTGCTACAAATCTTTGTCTAACATCTTTCAGGTATAAAAAGGAAATTTGGGAGGGCTGAGTCCCAGTGGCTTAAGTGGTTGAGTGCGGGACTGCGGCCCGCGGGCTTAGCAGTTCAAATCCAGCAGCGGCTCTCAGGAGCTGCGCTGGGGAGCGCCCACGACCACCGAGGAGGGGGGGGGGGGACCATCACTGCCCTTTGGAGGTGGGAGTAGGCTCCAGCCTTGCTCCTAGAGAGCTGTTGCTGGATTTGAACAGGAGGAAAATTTTTACAGCATATATCTGTCAGAAACAAGAACAGGGCTGGTCCAGTGGTAGAATTCTCATCTTCCATGTGGGAGACCAGGGATTGCTTCCTGGCCAATGTACCTTACAGGCAGTCATAACTTATTGGTCAGTGATGTCCCGAAAGTAGTCTCAGTGGAACGTTCAGAGAAACATATACTACTAGTCTCAGTGGAACGTTCAGAGAAACATATACTAGGAAGACAAGACTGGCAGTGACGTACTTGTCAAGAACCAGTCAACAAAGTTTGATAGATCACAGAAGTCTAATTACATTGTACAAGGTGGGTCAGTTAGGAGTCGACTCAACAGAAGCTAGCAACAATATGTATTTTTTTTTTTTTTTAAATTTTATTGGGGGCTCTTACAGCTACTACAACATTCAGTACATCATTTGTATCAAGCACATTTGCACACATATTTCCACATATATTTCCCAATATTTTCCACCTGAGCCCTTGATACAACAATATGTATTTTTAAAAGTAAATAATTATTCAAAGATCCTGGCTAGTTACTGAAATACGTCCATTCTGTTACACTCAGCAAAAATTCCTATAGTAATATATCCTAAAGAAAACATTATGGGGCTGTACAAGTATTTATATGCAGTGAGGGTATATGTAACTGAAAAACTACCCAAATGGTCTAGTTATTGGTTTAAAAATGAATCCCATGGCAGGGTTCAATGATTGGTTAGAAGAATAATCCCCTTTCTCTTTTGATCTTACTGCTATTATCTGCCCTTCACTCTCTCACTCTCTCAACACCAAACAAGGAAGACTGTAAACTAAACACACTACAAAACAAAAACAAAAAATATAAAACTCAGTAGACAGAAAATTGCAGTTTATAAAAAGCTATTTAAAAGCTCAAGCTAAAAATATTATACCTGCTGTTTCTTCCCCTTGATCTAGTTGAGAGAAATATTGACATTATGTTTAATGGGAGTAAGTGAAAAACAATCAACTGCTGGTTTCTGACAGCTCATCTATACCAGTCAAGGCCAAGGGAAGCATCATTAATTGCTTCCAGATTTATTTTAACATAAGGATACTTTCTGATGTTTGAAACAAGTCTCTCTACTGACTTAAGGTCCCAAATTCCATTCATAAAGCACAGTCCCTTCATGCAGAGATACAGCACAAAGGTTTTGATAGATACACTTTGGTAATTGGTTAGGGCAACGCACAGACCAAATCTCAATCAGTATAAACATCTAATCAGGCAGCCAGTAAAGAAGCACAAGTAGTTCCTTTAGGCCAGTGGTTCTCAACCTTTCTTTGGAGTTTTTTTTTTTTTTTTGCGGGGGCTGTGGGGCATCATTGCCCTCTGGTGGTCATGGACACTACCCAAGGCCGCTCCTAAGAGCCACTGCTGGATTTGAACCACCAAGCCCGCGGGCCGCAGTCCTGCACTCAACCACTTACACTACCTGTACTCAACCACTTATGCCACCCACAGGGGCTTAGCCCCGGTTCTCGGGCTTTCTAATGTCATGACCCTTTAATACAGTTTCTTATTTGTGGTGGGTGACCTCCCAACCATAAAATTATTTTTGTAAAAAAAAAAAAAAATTATTTTTGTTGCTACTTCCTAACTGTAATTTTGCTGCTGTTATGAATGGATGACCCCAAAGGAGTCACGACTCAACAGGTTGAAAACCACTGCTTTAGGCTTTTGAATCTGAGGAGGGGAATGGAAAGAGGGAGATATTTTATGTGGAAAAACAGGCTGTCTGGCAAAGTGAGACAATGTATAGAAATGTTACACTTTGAATAAACCCATTGAGTCTGATTTTTTTACAAGCTATGAACTATATAAAAGAATAGGTCTGATAAAATAAAATAAAGGAATAGGTTTAACTTAATACTATTGACTACTCTTGACATATGGCTAAACTACGGCAGTAGTTTATTTTACACCAGCAGGAGAAATTTTAGTTGTAAAGACTTGTACCAAGGAAATACAGTAATCAAACTATCATTATTCTGATTTGAGATGTTTAATAAAATGAAGCCTATGTAAATTCTCCGCATACTTTCCCTCCTACTTCTGATGCAGTGTGTGGCTTCTATGGCCATTACTGGTGTGTTGCCTTCTCTAGTAATTGTGCTAATTCCTCTACATGTCCTGGAAAATGCATGCTTAATTTCTTTTATGTATTTTTTTGGGGGGGGGGCATCACTGCTCTCTGGTGGTGGGAGTAGGAGGCCCAGCCCCACTGCTGGAATTGAACCTCCGTCCCAGTGGGCCGCAGTCCTGCGCACAACCACTTCGTCACCGGGGCTCAGTTTTTTTTTTTTTGCCTTTATGTATTTTTAGTATTCAAATCTTAGTGCTTGGTAACTTGATGACTATGCAGAGAACGTTTTGTTACATTGGAAATCACTTGTTGACAATAAAATAATGTGGCTCAACTTTTAGTTTAAATATGCCTGAATTCGGGCTGAGTCCTGGTGGCGTAAGTGGTTGAGTGCGGGCTTGGCAGTTCAAATCCTGCGGCGGCTCTCAGGAACAGCACTGGGTAGCACCCACGACCACCAGAGGCAATAATGCTCCAGAAAACAAAACACAAATAAATATGCCTGAATTCATTGGCTGGCATGGGCTGAAATAGGAATCAAAAACTGACACATTCTTTCTGAACATCAGTTTATCCTCATCATTCCTTGTAATCTTAGAAGAATGAGTAAGACCTTTCAACAATCTGGCTTTGTGTCTTTAACAACTTTCCAATCACTTTCATTTGATCTATTTTTTTTTGGGGGGGGGGCAATCACTGCTCTCCGGTGGTGGGAGTAGGAGGCCCAGCCCCACTGCTGGAATTGAACCTCCGTCCCAGTGGGCCGCAGTCCCGCGCACAACCACTACGCCACCGGGGCTTAGCCCCTTCTTTTGATCTTCATGGCAAATCTGGGAGGTAAAGAGAGAGAATGCTACTGACTTACATTGAGGTTTCAAAGAGTATGGCAGTATGACAGAACTCTACTTTTTTTTTTTAAGGTAAGCATTTGTTTTTTTGAAAAATTATTTTGAGGGCTCATACAACTCTTATCACCATTCATACATAAGTCCATTGTGTGTCAAGCACATGTGTTGCCCTCATCATTCTCAAAACATTTGCTTTCTATTTGGCCCTTGGAATCGGCTCCTCATTTTTTTCCCTCTCTCATAAACCCTTGATAATTTATAAATTATTATTACTTTGTCATATCTTAAACTGTCTCCCTTCACCCACTTCCCCATTATCCATACCCCGGGCAAGAGATTATATGTAGATCCTTATAATCGGCTCCCCCTTTCTGCTCCACCTTCCCTCCACCCTCCTGGTATCGCCACTCTCCCCACCGGTCCTGAGGTGTTCATATGTCCGTGATTCCCCATGCTTCCAGTTCCTATCTGTACCAGTGCACATCCTCTGGTCTAGCCGGATTTGTAAGGTAGAATTGGGATCATGATAGTGGGGAGGAGGAAGCAATTGAGGAACTAGAGGAAAGTTATATGCTTCATCATTGCTACACTGCACAAACATGTACATTTTTTTACTCTTTCACGCTTTTTTCAATATAGTCAAAGTTCTTAGGTCTGGTTCCCACACAGGGAAAGGAGGCAAGTATAAAAAATAATAGCACTGGTAATCAAAATTTGAAACCTGAGTCCTTACTTACAAACACATATCTTTTTTTTTTTTTTTTTGGGGGGGGGGCATTCCTGCTTTCCGGTGGTGGGAGTAGGAGGCCCAGCCCCACTTCTGGAAATGAACCTCTGTCCCAGTGGGCCACAGTCCCGCGCACAACCACTACGCCACCGGGGCTCAGTCCCAGAAAAGTATCTAATGAAAGGTAATGATATGACTTCCATCTATTCCTTATATATTTCTCCAGAGTTTTGGAATAAAAAAAGTTAAAACTGAAATATGTATAGTTACATTTTCCAAAGGCATCTCATGGGAATCCGTATTGGTAAAGAAATATAGATTTAGTTAGAAATTCCAGGCATGAATTATCTTCCTTCAGGCCAGGATTCGCAGCCACAGAAATGATGCTTCTTTGACATTTAATAATTTGTTTTTATTCCCCCGTACCCCCATCAGTGCTTCCTCAATCCTAATGAATTAATTTCAAGTAAAAATAGATAAAAGATGCAGTTCCCATGTCCTGAAGATGGTTCATGTTACAAGCAAGTTTTAAAATCTTTAAGTGTATACCCAGAGAACAAATGTCAAGAGTAGCTAACTACAAAGTGAACAAACGATTAAAAACTTAACTTACCAAACTGTAACTTCTTCATGACAGCCACATATTTTTCTTCAAGTGATTTTAATACTGACAAAGGTTTGGGTTTCACAGCTGCCTTCTTGGAGTATTCACCTAGTTTTTTTTCTGTAGTTAAATATAATTCAAGATAAAGAATATAAATACACATTTTAGAGATTAAAAATAATAAGAACTCACTTCTAGAATCCTAATAAACTGCCAAATTCTTCACATTTACCTTCTGATTGTACCATTTTGGAAAGAAAAGTTTTCTTTTCATTTCACACACATAAAAATAGGACCAATAACTTTTGGCAACTTTAAAGTATTAAAATATATTTAGGGGAAAACAGAAAGCAGAAAGACACTAGATAGTAAGTATAGTCATACTTTAATGGTGCTGATCTATAAAAATAGATACATGAATTTCCTATTTAATATGTGATAGTAGGTAGGCTTACTGTGCCAACATGGCCAATTAGAACACTTGGGATTAATAAGGTCGCAGTTTGATTGGCGGGCAAAGAGATAAATGGCTCTGCAACCCCTGCCTCTGTATCTCTTCCTATCTGGTAATGAATCAGTGTGTGGCTGCTGGTTCTCTAGCTCATCTCATGAGCTACACTTGGTTGGTTGGTAGCCAACCAACAACATTGCCAATCGTGTCACTATAGCCTGAGGCTCCTTCGAGACCTGCTTTGCCATGCTACTGGTGTATATAACACTTGAGCTTGGGACTGTCAGACTTTGTCGCCCTGCTGACCCACTCTGCAATGCCCTACAGAAGACTCAGCTGTGTGTGTCCTTGATCTTGGACCCAGTCGCCCTAGTAAGTTGAAGGACTTCTAATATATTAACAAATTAAAGACTGAATATTTTAAAATCAAGAAGATAAAAAAATCAAGTAACTAAATCAATGTGAAGGGGTGGGGAAGTTGTAGAGATCCCAAACCCATCTGCACATTAACACATTAAAGACTGGATGAACTCAGGATCCGTCCGCAATGTACTAATGGTTCTACAGACATGAGTAGAACTGAGCCCTCTGTCCTGCTGTAGGGACTAATTAGCTGTTATATCCTTCATGCTGTATATATTTATCATACATGCATACATACGTGTATGTGTGTGTACCGTGTTTTTTCTCTCTAAAGAACCCTGTGTAACACAAATTCAAAAGCATTTAAGAATTGTATGACCTTATGTGGAAGGAAGAAAAATGTATGGCCATGCTGCCATCTTCCTGATTTTACTCTTAGCAATTTCACATAATATAGATAAATACTTTAAAATTAGAGATTATCCATAATTGGCTTGAAAACTTAATAGAAAATCAGAACTTTAAGCAAAGTCACTTACAACTAACCACATAAAGAAGGGAGAGGAAGGCAGCTTTCAGTAGTGAGTAAAACACATGGACCAGGTGAAAAGTGGCAGAGGGAAGAACAGCACCGCACCTTGATGGGCTTGCCGCAAGCTGGTGGTGGCCGCAGAGACGATCTCAGCCGTCTTTTGGATGTCTGGTACCAAAAGAGTAAGTCCTTCAGGTTCTTGATCAGATGCATCTGGCTTTACTCCTGTTTTAACATTCTCCCTTTTAGATCTGGAAAAAAAAGAAAAGGAAAAGGAATTCATGTAAAATTAAAATTTTTATAATAAAAAACCTTTAAGTCAATAATAGTTGTTAAAAATCAAAAGGTTAGTTTGCATTTTGCCACATATATATGGCTTCACAGAGTTTGGTGTAATAGAAAAGATTCAGGCCGCTGGTGTGTTCTTGTATCCACGCCATTAAAAACAGAGTACAGGGCGGGCCTCGGTTGGGAACATCCAACTCACAGTTAAGAATCAACACCCACATAGATTATTATATTACAACTTGCAATACATACAATAGTTCATAAATAACAAATGAGTGCTATTTCTCAAATTACACCAAAATATCATTATTTCTGTGTTATGTTTTCTGTCTGGAGAAATGTTTCTTTAATGTGTTTAATGCATAAAATGTTTCATATATACTAAGATAAACATTTGATTAATATCATTAACAAACTGTACCCAATTATTATTTATGTACAACTCCTATATTAAACACTTAGGAGTGGAACTTGTTTGCATTATTTACTATTCATGGTTTAAAATCAACCCAACCTTATATCAAATTGTTAACTATATTAAGATACATTATAGCAAGGCTTTCGAGTATATGACATCAAAACATTTCCTTAAAATGCCTATGTAAAATAACAATTCTTCATCACAAGTTTCAGGGTAAAGACAGCTTTTCAATTTCCTTGCCTCTATCTCAAATCTTTTTTTTTTTTTTGGCATCACTGCCCTGGTGGTGGGAGTAGGAGGCCCAGCCTTTGCTCCTGTGAGCGGGAATTGAACCTCCATCCCAGTGGGCCGCAGTCCCACGCACAACCACTACACCATCGGGGCTCAGCCCTCAAATCTTAACATCTTAGTCACATAAACATTAAACACTACTGTATACACAATATTTCACAAAGTGAGCATGGACCCTTGGAAAACAAGAACAGCAGTTGGTGGAAAAAGTATCAATCAAGCCCTCTGCCATCAAGTGGATTCCAACTTGTGGTGACTCTTTCTTTTCTTTTTCTTTTTGGTGGGCATCGCTGCCTCTGGTGGTCGCGTGGTGACTCTTCATAGGGTTTTCTGAGGCTGTTCAGAAAGAGCCTCTTGCAGCCAAAGAACGGCTGATGGGTTTGAACTGCTGACCTTTTGGTTCAAAGTCCAATGCTAACCTGACAGTGCCACCCGGGCTCCTTAAAATAACATTATGCCACCTAAGTACATATAAGTCCTTCTTTATCACAAAGGCAAAAAGCCTCTTGGGAGCAATTGTTTCAGGGCTGAACAGCGGCAGACAAAGTAGTAAAGAGCCACTCATATATAGGGGGTATTTTTTTCTTTGAAATCCCTTTGAAAAAAAGATCACGGAAGTCAAAAAAGAAAAACAACTTTGAAACAATCAGAGCACTTCAAATCCCTGAATGTCTTGCATTCCGTTTCTACAGTGGTCTGAAGAGATTAGCATCTACAAACAGTTCTAGTCTAAAGTACACACTATGTCACCTGGCAGCATCATTTAACAGAAAAGGCCCATGTCATTCATAGAGTCCCTGGCCCTTCTCTTGGACTACTTTTATTTTCCCTGTGGTGTTAGAAACCATACACTCCATGGTCCTTTTCCTTTGCCACTACTTAGTGCAGGCGTTGTACAGTAAATGTCTTATCATCAACTTTTCTGTGTCAATACATGTGTTCATTCACAAGTGTAAGAAAAGTATAGCACACTTGAGACTGAAAAAAAGACACACCAGTTATTGATAATGTGAAATAAGTTATTGCATCTTTTACAACAATGAAATAAAATAGTATCGTAGAGGTGATCATTTTCTTAGCAAGAACATGATTATAAGGAAACACTAAGAGTCAAGAAAAGCACTTAAGATGCTAAACAATATCCCTTAAGAATTTACAAGGACTACCTTAATTGTACGTTACCTCTAAAAACAAGGCTTAACCAGCTTGTAAATAATAGGGCTGCTACATCAAAACAGAAAAGCAGCAGCAGGTCGAGAGAACGGTAGAGGAGTTCAGGTTTTGGCTAAAATAAGGTAAAGGTGATGACCCAGTAAGATACTGATGATCTATCTTCAATTGGGTTGCTCCATTGTCCTTTTACATAAAATGCCACTTAAAAATATCTTGCCGGGGGCTGAGCCCCGGTGGCGTAGTGGTTGTGCACGGGACTGCGGCCCACTGGGACGGAGGTTCAATTCCCGCTCACAGGAGCAAAGGCTGGGCCTCCTACTCCCACCACCAGGGCAGTGATGCCTTAAAAAAAAAAAAAAATCTTGCCAGGCAGGAAGTAAGGATATGGGAGCTTGGATTTATTTTCTCCTTGAAGAAACAAAAACCTCTGGGGTGGCGAGAAAAATCTATCAATGTAATTCAGAACTTTAAACATAGTCATCACACTAATATACAAGTTACATACATGTAGGAAAACTACAGTTTCTGCATTTCATTCTTTATCATGAACACCAAATTGCCTAATCCTTGTTTTTAAAAAAGATTAAGTCATAAGAAAAAATCCTATTAAAATATGACAATCTAGAGAAATTTAATTTCTATTTTAGACAAAGACATGAGAAAAAAATCACATGCATCTCATATTGAAGACAACAGCTTTATGATTTTAGACCTCTACATCAAATTTTGAGAAACTTTTTTTCTTGTAAAGTCCCTTGGACATATAGGGGGGTAAAAAATAAAGAAAGAAAAACTAACAATCTCTTAATTTCAAGTACCTGAAGAACATCTACTACCTGCCTCGGGAGAACCAGACCTGGTCACAGTCTGACACGTAACTACAGCCAATACGCTCTTTTCCACTAAGTTGCAGGTTCCTGTCAACCCATATGGAGGCCCAGCTCATGAAAAAAGGCCATACCTTGGCTCCCATCCTGAAGTCTGTGTGAAAAGCTATTTGAGTTCAAGGCACCTAGCTGGAAGTAGGTCTTTGAGACTGACAATGGATCCAACATGGTAAAAGCAATCAGCGATGGCCGCTACCATGGCATCCGCTGCTGTATGCATACGTTGAGTCTGGTTGTGATCACTGCCCTGAAGAAATACGAGGAAGCCACTGAGGTTTCTACCGTGCACAGAATTAGCTCCAAACATTCCCTCCATACTGTGAATTCCAGGAAGCAGCAGCAAAGCAAGCTCTAGACGAGGATGTGAGCAAAACAGGGAAATCTCTCTTACGAAAAACAACAATAAAAGTAAAAGGAAAGAAAGGAAAAAATCTCAATTGTCAGTTGCATGAACTTCCTCTGCTAATACTTAGTCAGAAGGGTAAGGAGACATCAAAATTATGTTCTTTGTGTAATCCCTGATGAAACATGGCTTAAATCAGCTCTTTTCTCGGATGAACAACAGTGAAGACCCTGCACTCCTAATTCTAAAACCAAATGACCACACAGTTGGAATAACTACTTGGAAAGTTGGAATAACCACTTGGAAAAGCAACCGGGAGGATGAAATGCCCACACTGAGAACTATTCAGAAGTAACATATTACAGGAGGGTTCCAGAACAGTGAATTGTCAACAGATAGCTATGCGCCTCACTTTCCAAAGCCCTTTACCAGGAACTACCATTTAAGAACTATATTTGTAATTATGATTAAAATTATGTGCAAACCTACCTATTACTGTGGTGAACTGTTGCTTTTAACACCTTCATAGGGTGGCAAAAGTGGCTGAGTGCGGGACTGCAGGCCGCGGGTTTGGCAGCTCAAATCCAGGGGCGGCTCTCAGGAGCAGCATTGGGTAGCGCCCACGACCACCAGAGGACGTGATGCCCCCCC
The DNA here is from genome assembly GCA_004026705.1 of Nesogale talazaci. Lineage (NCBI taxonomy): Eukaryota > Metazoa > Chordata > Mammalia > Afrosoricida > Tenrecidae > Nesogale > Nesogale talazaci. The sequence continues at coordinate 1,616 of PVJH01022360.1, read as the reverse complement.
CAAAAACAAAACAAAACAAAACAAAACAAAACACACACACACACACAACACCTTCAGAAAGCATGAAAATAATCCCCATGCATACTGATAGAGTGGGGAGTAAGGACCTCCATAGAGTGAACGCATTCAGCAATTAATGTAAAGCTTAGCATAAAACGGCAAGTCCTAGTCATTTTCACATAAAACCTTCCTTAAACTCAAGATCCAGTTTTAGTACATAATATTTTTTAAAATGTTGATTGAAAATATCTCCCTTGACTTCTGAAGTCTATCAGCAATATATGAAGGAAATACTCAAATACAGGTAAAAGTGTCTTTAAAAAATAAAACTATCGGGCTGAGCCCTGGTAGCGTAGTGGTTGTGCGCAGGACTGCGGCCCACTGGGATGGAGGTTCAATTCTCAGTCCCAGGAGTAAAGGCTGGGCCTCCTACTCCCACCACCTGAGGGCAGTGATGCCTAAAAAAAAATTAAACTATGATTTCTCGATTAAACAAAACATGCTATCAACAGATTAAATGCCACAGGACATAAAGGAAAGTATTGGACATTACTTAGAATGGAATTGTCATAAATATGTGGTCACCAATTTACCAAGATCGACCTGAGGCAAAGAGATGGTATAATATGTCGGCACCAGTGCTTTACCACCATGTAAAAGGCTGGTGAACAAGTGAGCTTCTAAAGGTCATCAGGGAGGAGCAGGGAGGGAGGGGAGTTTCTGCTTTCTTTTGAGTTAAGGTTTTTCTGTGTTTTATTTTGTTGTTGCTAAAAATTTTTGTTAATCATTTTATATGTACTTCCATCATCATCTATACAGAGATTCATTGCATGCAAAGCACATTCATACACTTATTGCCATCATCCTTCAAAAAACGTTTTCTTTCCACTTAAGTCCCTGGTATCAGCTCCTCATGTATCTCTTCCCTTCCTGCTCCACCATGAGCCCTCGATAATTTATAATTATTATTTTGTCATATCCTACCCTCTCCAATGTCTCCCTTCACCCTACTCCCCTGTACCCCAGGAGGAGGCCATATGTATTGATCCTTATAATTGGTTCCCCCTTTCTACTCCACCTTCCCTCCACCCTCTCGGCATCACCACTCTCACCACTGGCCCTGAAGGGATCATCTGCACTGGATTCCCCATATTTCTGGTTCTTATCTGTACCAGTATACATTCTCTTGACCTACTTTTTTTTCCTTAACTTTTTGACCTCCTTTTTTTGAAGCATATTTTATACCTTTATTCATCTGGTTTGTCTAGGTCTTGTATCAATTGTATTTGGATTTTTCCTGCTTTACTTCCTGTTGAAAAGTTTCTCCTGTTTTGCTTCTTACTCCCAATTACAAGTTAAAATTTAGTCAAGAGAAAATAAATAGTAAGATATAAATTCTAAGCTAGCTATATCTGCACTCATCCAGTTTCCAATCGCTGTGTCAAAGAATAAGACTATCTACACATCCTTGGTCAATGATCTGAGAGAATTCAATAGAGGCTTCAACCACATGGAGACTCTGAAAAAGACTGAGGTTTCACTGTCGTTATAGCCTTCTGCAAACAGGGTATTCAGAATTTAAAGGCTAATAAAACAGCTTCCTCTATTTTTTTTTT
>PVJH01022359.1:0-36806 GCA_004026705.1 Nesogale talazaci | reverse complement strand
TTCCTGGTTTTAATGATTATTCTGTGGCTATAAAATAACATTTTCTTTGTTTCTTGGAACGCCACACTAAGCCACCTGGGGGGTTAGAAGGCATCATGTCCACATCTTGGTACACACAGACAAACAGGACAGAGAGGACTCAGCAAATGTGGCAGGATAGGAATAAGTTATCCTAATGAAGGGACTATAGGAGTTTCTTGTTATTCTTGAAGCTCTTTGGAAGTTTGAAAAGCAGAAAAGCAAAGTTATAAAACTACTGTTGGGAAAAATACTCATTTTCCTTCTTCTTAAATACTCATATATATTATATTATATAATATATATAAATTATATGTTGTATACATTATATATTATAATCATATATTTTTATTTATATATTTATATAAATATATATTTATATATTTGTGTTTATATTTATATTATATAAATTATATGTTATAATTATATATAATTATATATAATTATATAATATATAAAGGATCTATATTATATATAAGTTATATATAAATATAAATATATATTATAAAAATATATTTTTTTGGGGGGGCATCACTGCTCTCTGGCGGTGGGAGTAGGAGGCCCAGCCCCACTGCTGGAATTGAACCTCCATCCCAGTGGGCCGCAGTCCCGCGCACAACCACTACACCACTGGAACTCAGCCCAAATACTCATTTTCTAATGTTATGTGAATTAGGGAAAAACAAGAATTCAAAACAGTACAGGGTATGTTTCCAATTAGTTAAAAAGGAAGGGGGGAAATCCATGGAAAGAAATTTACCAAAACTTTTATGATAATTTCCTTAGGATTTGGGGACAGAGTAAGTTTCTATTAATTTAATACTTTTACGTATTCTAAGTATCCTAAACACATTTTTCTTTTTTTTTTTTGGGGGGGGGGGTGTATGCATCACTGCCCTCTGGTGGTGGGAGTAGGAGGCCCAGCCCCTCTGCTGGAATTGAACCTCCATCCCAGTGGGCCGCAGTCCCGCGCACAACCACTATGCCCCCAGGGCTCAGCCCTCTAAATACATTTTTCTATGCCGGGCAAACACACACCAAAGCATTATAGATTTTAGGAGCGGTTGCATATCTTTTTGGTTGTTGTTTCAACAGAAATGCCTTTGCTTCATTGTCTCTGTCTGGGAGGTCAATTATTTATAGAGGGACTTATTCGTGCTCATGACCCTGGGAAACTGTGCCAGCTCATATATATCAGGGCAATATTGCAAATAATTCATATTCTGACTCAGGTTTGGCTCTGTTGATTTTCAAAACGATCCTCAGGCGGCTCTCAGAGAAGGCCAGAGAGACGGAGTCAGCACGCAGCGAGCTAAGTGCTTGGCTGGCAAACCCCAGGCTCCCTCGTGGCTGCTGCGCAAGGCGTGGGTGGGGGGTAGGGGGCGAAAGAACTCGCCACACCTGCGGACCCTGGAGCAGGGCGCGGCTGCGGTTAGGACCCTAGGTCTAGGAGAAGAGACCAGAACCAAAGACTGGTCTCGTAGGCCTCAGAATGCAGCACGTGAGGAGCAGTTAGGACCAGCTCCTAAGCCATCAGAAGGAAACACCGCCCAGTGCGGCGTCATCCTCCTGAGTGTCGCTGTGCTTGAGCGCAGGGTGGCCGTCAACCATCTCCTAGAGAATCATCCTCTTTCCACCCGCCATCTACTTGACCAAGCTTCATGCTCTTCTCCGAGCCTCATCCCTCCTGACAATGTGTCCCAGGTACAGGGGAGGAAGTCTCACCATCCTTGCTTCTAAAGAGCCTTCTGACTGCACTTCTTCCAAACAGATTTATTCACTCCTTGCTGTCCGTCGTATGTGCAATATTCTTCACCATCACTATAGTTTAAAGGCATAATTCTCTTTTGGTGTCCCTTGTTCATTGTCCAGCATTTGAAGCAATTCAAAATACCATGCTTGGGCTAAGAATGCCTTAGCCTTTAAGGGATAGGCTTCCTTTTTTGGGGGGGGGAGGGGGGGAGAGGGCATCACTGGGATAGGCTTCCTTTTTAAGATTAAGATTAAAGATTAGGGTTGCTTTTTTTAAACTGGGAACTCTTACAGATATCATAACAATCCATAGCTAAATTAGATAAAGCATCATTGTACAGTTGCTGCCACCATCATTTTCAAAACATTTTTTTCTTGAACTCTTTGATATCAGTTCCCCTCCCTCCCACACCCTATCCCAAGGAACCCTTACTATTATATTATACATTATTATTATATTATATTATCTTGCCATATCTTACACCATCAACATATCCATTCACCTACAATTCTGTTACTTGTTCCCCTCAAGTGGGGTTGTCCAGTCATCATCGTTATCAGTTCTATCTCTCTCCCCTCTCTCTCTTCCTGAGCCCTCAGGGAGTCATTACTCTCATTACTATTTCTGAACTGTTTATCTGTCTTGGTTTTCGTACATCAACCTCATTTATGCAAATGAACATGCACAGGTGTCGCAAGATGAATGAGATGAAAGTAAGACCACAATGGCAGGGGGAGGAAATATTAAAGAACCACAGCATATTTATGTGTTTCATCAGTGTTATACTGCATCCTAGATAGATCGTCCATTACATGTGGCCCTTCTGTGAAGGACTGTCTAATTATCTTACAGGTGGGTTTTGGGTCTCCACTTTATCTACACTCCTTCACATCAATCCGATAGCTTGCTTTTGAATTTCTGATACCTATTTCCACCAACGCCTCATGATCACACTGAACGGTCAAACATCCCATCCCCCTCCCTTGACAATCTGATCCCAGCTGACATGAGGAGGGCTCCGACAAAGTGACCTTCAAGATACACACCTAGAAAGGATGGTGCCTGGTTCATTGGCACCAGTTGGGTTCTCTACTAGGCTGCCTGTCAGTCCTGGCCAGCAGACTAGATGCCCTGCAATCCGGAACTTGTGCTCATTCTGCTGCCTGTTCCTACAGCAATGGACTCATATGATATCTGTCCTTTTATGATTGACTAACTTCACTCAGCATCATGTTTTCCAAATCCTTCCATGAGATGTTTCTTCGCTGATTTTTAGGGATAAGAAGTATTCCATTGTGTGTATAAACCAGAGTTTTCTTTTTCTTTTTTAAAATTTTTTAATTTTAGGCATCACTGCCCTCAGGTGGTGGGAGTAGGAGGCCCAGCCTTTGCTCCTGGGAGCTGGAACTGAACCTCCAACCCAGTGGGCCGCAGTCCCGCGCACAACCACTACGCCACTGGGGCTCAGCCTAAACCTGAGTTTTCTAATCCATTCTTCTACTGATGGGTATTTAGACTATTTCCATCTTTTTGGTATTGCGAACTCTGCTGCAATTAACATGGGAGAACATACATCTGTTACTGATCTGTCTCTTATTTCTGGGGTATGTGCCCAGATATCTCTTCCAGATGGTGGAGCATGTAGTTGTCTTCCAAATTCTGTGCATAAGCAAGACAGTATCACACACACACACACACACACACACACTTACAATGGGTTACCTTCATTGGTAACTACTTGAACCTGAGTCTCTGGCAAGGGTGCCCTAGAGGCTATTCAGTGTATAGTCCGTACAGGTATTACAGCAGTAGCCCTGGGAATGATGGTGGTTTAGAACATCTCTATTCTCCACTTTTCATCTTTCCAGGACTATACTACTGAGGATTTTTTACTAATCTTTTAAATTCTGGTAGTTGGTCTAATCGTGGCCCAGCATTGGGCACACATTTGTAAATGTTTCATGTACTCTTAAATCAACATATATTCTGAATATTGGGTTCTATATACTTATGCTACATTACATGTTCAAATATTTAAATCTGCTAGCCCTGTATTTTGTTTGGTTGGTTTTTGGCCGTGGTGTCTTGAAAACCTCTTATGGTAAAGCACATTGAGAGTAAATTTATGATCTCTTGCTGTTGAATTTACCCTCTTCCCATTATGAAATGAAATCCTTTAAATATAATAAGTCTTCTTGCTTTAAAATTTAACAACTGAAGAAAAATAAGGTTTTCTATTTCTGTAAGCAGTTACAAATTCAGAAGCCCCCAGAGGCAGTTTTTTAACGTATGCTAAAGGGCCATTATGAGTGGCTTTTACTCAATGATAGTGAGTTGTTTACTTTAATGTTACTATACGTAGCCCAGTTTTTGTTGTTGTTAATATTTGGTATATATTTCTTAAACTTTCAACTAGTCTGTGTTTTTATATTTTTATATTTAAGACATGTCTCTTGTAAGCATCAGAGTTTGTTTTTTACCTCTAAGCCTAATGATCTTAGAATTCTAGATGGAATTTTTAGTCCAATTACATTTAATGCAGTTGCTGAAATATTTGAGTACACAGCTATCATTTCACTATGTATTTTTAAAAATGGCCTCACATTTTCTTTAACTGTTTTTTCTCTTTTGGGGGATGTCTTTTTTTAATACTCATGTGTATTTAATATTTCCTTCTCTTCCCATTAGCTTGGTAGTTATGCCTTCTCCAATTATTATTCTAGTGTTGTATAGCAGGCATCAATTAGCTTATTTATTGCAACATAAATCTCTGACTTAGTAGATTCTGACATAAATGAATACTTCCATTACTTCATGAGCATTCAGGGAGATTAGAATCTTTGAACGCCACTTATTTTTTCTTTCCACTTTTTGTGTTGTCTGGCTTTGTTTTTTAATTCTACATAAATTTCAATTCCACTAAAATAACTATTATTTTCTTATCTGTTAATATTTATTCAAGCATACCTTTTCTAGTTCTTTTATTTCTTCTTAGATGTCTGTGATAATTTCTCATCTGGAAAAAGTTCCTTTATTATTTCTTTTAATCTAAGTCAGATAACCTCAGTTCTCTTTATCTGAAAGCCTCCTCATCTTGTATTTGTTTTAAAAGCAGTTTTATTAAGGCATAACTAGCATACAACAGACTGCCTGTACTTGAAAAGCACAATTTGATACATGTAGACTCTTTTAACTATGAAGTCATCATGACAATCAAAATACATTGCCCCAGCGTTTTCTAAGGCCTCTTTGTACCTTCTGCTCCCTGCCCAGGCAATATTCGATCTGTTTGTCACTATAGATGGTTCTGTATTTTTTATAATTTTCTATAAATAAAATCATACATTATGTACTTTGCTTAGTAGGGGAATTTGGCCTCTTTCATTCAGTCTGATGATTTTGAGGCTGTGTTTGTCCAGGTAGTCAAGAGAAACAAATTCATAGACATTCATATGTTTATAAGAATGAGCTAAGGGCTGAGCCCTGGTGGCGTAGTGGTTGTGTGCGGGATTGCAGCCCACAGCGTTGGCGGTTCAAATCCAGCAGCAGCTCTCCAGGAGCAAGCCTGGGCTTCCTACTCCCACCAGGGCAGTGATGTCACAAAAAACAACAACAACAAAAGAATGAGCTGTGGGGACCGGGGAGGGAGAGGAAAATACGAGGAGCTGATGTCAAGGGCTCAAATAGAAAGCAAATGTTTTGAGAATGAGATGACAACAAATGTACTTGACACAATGAATCGATGTATGGATTGTTATGAGGAGCCCCCAATAAAATAATTTTTTAAAATGTATAGCCTCAGAAACCCTTTATGGGTTATAATGAATCAGGATCTACTCAACAGCAGTGGGTAGTCTGCATTTTATGGTAATTTTAACTTAAATTTCCCTGATAAACAATTATATTGAATTTTTAATGTGTTTGCTTGCCATGCACATATCTTCTATGGTGAGGTATCTGTTTAAATCTTTTTAGAGTTTTTATTGCAGTTTCTAAGTCCTTTATATATAGTAAACACAAATGATCAGATCTGTGCTTTGCAAATACTTTCTCCTGGCTTATGAGTGGGATTTACTTGCTATAGATAAGTGTTGAAACAAACTAAACAGCCACCCACTGATATGTGGATATATAAATTTGCTCTGTGTAAACAATGGAATGCTACTCAGCAATACAAAGAAATGCAGATTGATCTATATGTGACGTGATTAATCCCAAAATAATTTTGCTGAGTTAAGGAATCCAGGCAGGCCTCCAGATTTCTTATCCTTCAGATCTAAATATTTGTCTGAGTGGTTAAAAGAGGGAGGAAAAGTAAAATTGAAGTGGATTTTGTATCAGAAACTGAAAGAATTAACCAAAAATTGAAAGTTTACAGTTGCAATATTAAGAGACTCTAGAGGGCACAAAAGACTCTATGAGATTTGATCTCTCTTCTGACTCATTTTAAATTCATTCCAGTTTTTAGTATTTTCTACTTTTTTTGATTGAGGTTTTTGTGTTTCACTTTGTCATTGTTATTTGTTAATTTTTTTTGTGGGGGGGGGGGCATCACTGCTCTCCGGTGGTGGGAGTAGGAGGCCCAACCCCACTGCTGGAATTGAACCTCCATCCTAGTGGGCCGCAGTCCTGCGCACAACCACTACGCCACCGGGGCTCAGCCCTGTTATTTGTTATTTTTTGTTACGCTTTTCTTTCTATAAAATTTAAAGTCTAAGGTAGATCTATAGAGACAATAACTGGATCGATGGTTCCATGGTTGAGAGGAAATGGGGAGCGAGTTAACAATGAGTCCATGCAAGAAGAAAATGCTCTAACCTTGATTGTGGCGAGGATTGTTCAACCGGTCCTTCTCTTTAACGGCACCTGGTGGCTTTGAACTGCAGGTCTTGTGGTTGGCAGCCTAAGGAACTGTGTGTGTGTGTGTGTGTGTGTGTGTGTGTGTGTGTGTGTGTGTTTAACAGCCCTGGGCTTTCAGTGATCACAGGGGCTAGCTACCTTTTCAGTGCCCCTATGGTCTATAATCCCAAGGGAACAGGACTGTAGAATAATCATTATAAAACTAGAGGTCAGAGGGAGTTGGACTTTTCTTGGTTTGTTTTATGTGATGAGGGATTACTTACCTGAAAGAGCACATGCGCAACACATTTGCTGTGGATATCTGTGTTCATGGAAATGGATGTTGATAAAGGAAACTTCTCCCCTTGATAGCTTGTATTGAAATGAGATTATCTTTTGGGGGTGGGCATCACTGCCCTCTGGTGGTCGTGGGAGCTTCCCAGCCTTGCTCCTGAGAGCCGCTGTTGGATTTGAACCGCCAAGTCAGTGGGCCGCAGTCCCGCACTCAACCACTACACTACTAGGGCTCAGCTGAAATGAGATTCTTGATATCATTTTTCTTTCTTAACAAATTTTTGTGGTAACAAATTTTGTAGTAATGATGCGTGGTCATTGAAGAAAAAATATATCAGTTCAGGGAGGAACGAATCATATTTTAAAATGGTAGGCTATTGTTGCATTTTGATGATTTTCTTTCAAGAGATGTACTTTTGTGTAGATCTGTAAATAATCAAAAGCAAATGGGTTCTTGACATGCATGTTATTCTATAATTCATTATTTTTTTTACTAAACTCTAAGTCTTAAAGATGCTTCCATGACTTCAAATATAAACCTATATCACCATATTAATGATTGCTTAGAACTTCATAATCTATGTATTAAAACTTCCTTATGAAGGTTTGTTTTTTTAATATCACTTGAGAGTAAAGAATTTAACATGTACTCTTTGTCCTTGTTTGCTGAAAAACAACACTATCATCTTGGAACTTTCTCAGTTAATCTAAACAACACCTAAGGGTTTGTGCTAGTAAACGGGGGTGGGGGGTGAACAGGGGAAGTCAGATATTAGCTGTGGCCTGATATTAGTTAATCTCAGGAAGATTATCGTTGTTATGAGGTGCCCCCTAGGTGATTCCAACCCATAGGGACCCTGTGCACAACAGAATGATACACTGCCTGCTCCTGTGTCATTTTCACCATTGTTCCTGTGCCTGCGTCCATTGTGGCAGCCATCACGTCAATCCATCTCATCAGGCGCCTTCCTGGTTTCCCCTGCCCCTCCATTTTAGCAAGAATGATGTCCTTCTCAAGGGACTGGTCTCTCCTGACAGCATGTTCAAAGTATGTAAGATGAAGTCTTACCATCCTCGTCTCTGATAGCGCTCTGCCTGGACTGTTTCCAAATCACTTCGTACTTTTAGCAGCTCATAGTTCTTACAGTATTCTTCTGGAGCACCACATTACAAATACATTGATTCTTCTCCAGTCTCCTTTATTCAATGTCCAACGTTCACAGGCATATGATGCAATGGAGAATACCATAGCTTGGATCAGGTGCAACTTAGCCTTCAAAGTAATAGCCTTGCTTTTCAATACTCTACAAAGGTCTTGTGAAGCAGATTTACCTAATGCAGCATGCCTTTTGATCTCTCGACTACTGCTGTCATGCACTCTGTGGCAGTCATGTACTCGTGTGTCAATTTCATGATTGGGAGTCTAGGGGTGGAGTCTAGCCTGTCAATCTGGAGATAGCCAATGAGATCCCTGTGTGGGCCTGGGATTTCTCCTGAGAATTCTGGGAAGTCACATGGTATTTCCCAATTGGAGAAGAGAGACTTGACTCAGTCTCTGGGAGTCGGTCAACCCACAAGACAAGATGGTGGCATGCTGATAGACCCTGAGTTCTGCAACCTGGACGAGCCAGAGGAGAAGCCACATGGGCTTGCCCTGATGGAATCAAACATCTGGGGCTGGAAAAGCCACAGAGAGACCCCTGCCAGTGTTGAGATGCTTCTACCGTCAATGGATACTGCTGATGGATCTTGAGCTCTGGAAATGAGGAGCCATGGGGAGACCCCTGCCAGCACTGTTTGCTTCTACAGCCGTTGGATACACAAGACTCGGCACCCACTGGCCTGTGATTGTCCTGGTGTCATTGCACATGCCACATGAGTCAGAAGGAGACTTTCTAGACTGGTATCAGACATATGGGCTAATATCATACTTATGACCTTGGACTGGACTGGGTTGGGATGCTTTCTCAATGTTCCATTCCTCTCGTCTATAAACCTTTCCCTTATATCCATTTGTGTGTTTATGAATTTGTTTCTCTAGTCTACCGAGACTAACACACACATTGATTATGGATCTAAGCAAGACCAACTTCTTGACAATTTTGACATTTTCTCCATTTATCTTGATACTGCCTCTTTGTCCAGTTGTGAGCCATTTTATCTTCTTTGCATCGAGTGGCACTCCACACTGAAGGTTTAAATCCTCAATCTGCATCAGCAAGTGCCTCAAGACTGCTTCACTTTCAGCAAACAATGCTGTGTGGTCTGCATATCGTAGGTTGTCACTGTGGTAAGCCTTCCTTCAATCTTGATGCCACATTCTTCTGCATGTAATTCTGATTATTTGCTCAGCTTACATATTGAATAAATATGTGAGAGGACACAGCTCAGATACACACATTTCCTGATCTTAAACCTGCAGAACAGAACAAGGGAACGCCACGTGGTTTAAAAATGTAGTAAGTAAAAATAAATGAATAAATAGATGTAGTGAGTAAAGACATGATTATTCATTCATATATATTTCATGGTACTCCATTCATGGCTATGAAATGAAGTCCAATAAAAACGCTGGACACGAAAGATCCAAGAACTTTCTCGTTGATAAAAGATAGTCATGCATGTACAAGGGTAGCAAGGAGATTTCACCCTACACACCTCTTCATTCGTATTCGATTCTTGCATAGATCATTCTGTATGGTACATATCATACTCTCCCTGAGCTTTGTGAGTCAGTCCAGAGAAATATGTAACCCAACAGGGATAGTGAGAGCCAACTCCAAACTTATTAACTGCAAGTCTCAGAGGGTTGTGGTATCATGTGGATCCCCAAAACTTGCAGCTGGCATTTTCCTGTTGGACAGTCTAAAGGACAATATCCTTTTAATTTGTGAGTTAATTTTGGGTGATTAGAACCAGAGAAAAAGGTATGGCAGTTGCATAATCTCCTGTCAACTTGTGAAGGGGTGGAGTCTCACCTGTCAGTCAGGTTGCAGCTTGATGACCTCAGTGGAAGACACAAAGGAGATAAGTAGCTCACGGAAGGGCAGACACTCTCTCTGCTGGTCTTCCTGCTGACAAGCCACATGGAGACCCCTAGTGGAACCAGAGCCCTGGAGCTGGAGAAGCCATAGGGAGACCCATGTCAGCTCTGAGATGCTTCCACCGCCACTGCATTCACAAGACTTTCCATCCATGGGCCTGTGACCTTCCTGCATTGGGTATCATTGCATACATTGCATGAGTCTCAAGAGGAAATTAACAGACTGATGTCATCCATATGGACTAAAATTGGACTTAAGGACTTGATCTGGACTGGGCTTTTTTTTTTTTTAATGTACAACCACTCTTTGATATAAAATTCTCTCTTACACACATATGGATGTCCACAAACTTGTTTCTCTAGTCAATGGAAACACAGGGATTTGAGGAGGCATCGTATACAGGTCAGTGAGTTTTGGTTGATCCTTCTCTGTGGCAGTGGATGCACTGAGCATCGGAAAATGCTAACTGAAAGCATGTCTGCCCAGCCTCGCAGGAGACCCCGAGGAGGAGTGGCTAGTGGAGGAAATGGGGCCCGTGGCTGAGTCTCTGAGCCTGGCTGGGACGAACATTGTGCTGGTGGCTCAGAAGCTTCATCTTCAGCCAGAATGCCACAGCTACAGGGAGCAGCTGGTGAGCACAGCGCAGCAGATCCTGGTGGACACCACAAAGGTGAGCTGATGCTAGAGGTGGCCGGCTGCTAGGTCTGCAGGGAGAGGTCCTTGCTTCAGAGGGTGGGTGAAACAGGTCCCTCCAACAGGGGAGACTTGCCTCAGACAAAGAAACCTGCTAACTAATGTAATCAGAGCTGATTGTGGATTGGGTAGATGCGCTGGATTTGGAGCTACGATGTAAACCCAAGTATAGTCTGTGACACGCCCTCTTACCCACGTGGTCATCAGACCCTGATGAAGAGATGTTCTCGGAGGGGCCACTTCTCACCATGCCAAGAGCTAGGCATTATGGAGAGAGGCTCCTAAAAGTTCTGCAACCCTCAATCTATTTGGCAAATAGGATCCTGAAACGAAAGCTTTGTTAGGCTGGCTGTGATGACCAACAAGATCCAGGTGGCACTGGGCTATAAACCTAAAGATGGATGGTTCAAACCCGACTCCTGGTGGTGCTTAGGTGCTTAGGACTGCAGCCAAGACCAGCCCTATGAGCAGCACCACTGCGTAACATGTGCTGCTGCCCGGAGTTGACGTCCTGTCCAGGGCAGCCAGGGAGGATCTGAGGAGGCCAGGATACTCTTTCTGTCCTCCCACACTGCTCCTTCTCTTACCCACCATTCCACCCCTTGGGCGCAGCTTTTTTAAAAGAGGACATTGTTCCCGGTCAGACTCTACAAGCAGGGCTTATTAGAAGATGAGCAACATAGGGACCCGAGAGGCCAGTCAGAAGGTTTTAGACACATTAAGGAGAAGAAGGCATAGGGTGAAGGGCCCATTGCTGGGCCGCTTTTGGACAGCAGCTCTGTTGAAGGGGGATGCTGGAGTCTCCCAGGAGTGTTGTGTGAAGCTGGGGAGGGCTTTTCCCCGCTGGAGGCACTTTATGGAAAGACCCTCATTTCAAATCGTACCATCTCAGCAAACCCTTTCTAGCTCTTTCAGGGTGTACACATTACTACAATGAAAGTTCTCCGCACCTCTGCTCACCCCGAGACCAGCACACCTAACCCCTAGCTCGGCCCCCAGTAAAAGTTCGTGCATAGTCAAGAGGCCACATACTAGAGAACATCATGGCAGGTTCGGTGGGCGCAATTGTACAGAGAGGATACTCAAAGATTATAGTAAAGTCATAGAAATTATGAGAGAAAGAAATAATGGAGTCAGACAGACACATTTCAAAGTAGTAAGCTCACCTTAGCCCTGCTTGGTGGTCCATGTGGAGAGAGCCGGAGGAGCCAAGTTTATTGCTAACCAAGGTTTACATTTACTTCGTGGGCGTGGTTACTGATAACCATATGCCACAGGCAGGGGGTTATACAATAGGCATACACATCACAGGGAGGGGATGTACAATACGCTTAAGCATAATAGGAAGAGGGGGAGCTAGGGGCATACATGTGACAAGAAAGGTGCGCCCTAGATTCATGATGGTGCCCCAACATCCTTGGGTGGGCTTGACTTCCCTGTCTCCCCTAGAAGGAAGTAGTCTACTACTACCCTATCAGAAGGGAGGGAGTGGGCCCTACTCAGGGTGGGATAGGCTATACAGCCTGATTGCCCTAGATGATGGAGAAGCCTTGGAGAATAAGCCCTAAGCCACTTTTGTTGACCTCCAAGTGTATAGTCATTTGCCACGTGCAGCAAGTGGCTTAAGGTTGGTATATATTTGGGGGAGACAACGTGGGAGAAATCAGTCTGTTCCCAGAGCCACACACAACAGTTAATGTCTTCTGTAAACACTACCCCAGATGACCTATTTTGGGGGGGAATGGCCTGAGATCCTAGACCCTCATGGCCAGAGTGGACAGTGTGAGATTCTGAGGAACGTTCATTAGTCACACTGGAGGAGCCAACGAGCGCCTTTAAACCTCTCTTCTACCTCTGATCCAAACAGGTTTTGCTTCTGGACGACGCGGCGACGGCAAGGAAGACAGTGCGGGCGGCCGGAGGGTGCCTGGCCAGCCTGGATGCGCTGGAAGCGGCCGGAGACGGCGTCTCGGGGCGAGGGCCCTGCGCAGACCTGGCCGCCGCGCTGCTGCGCCTGGACGCGCTGACGGCTCGGGGGTCCCAGGAGCGTTTGGGCCACGTCTGCTGGCTCCTGCGGGGCTACGTGCCGGCGCTGCTCACGGCCGCGCGCGGCCACCTCCAGCGCCCACGCGACCCCCGGCTGGCCGCCTCCCGGGGCCACATTTTCGCTCAGGCCAGGAAGACCCTGGGCGAGCTCCTGGCGCAGCTGGAGCCGGGCGCCACGACCCCCGAGCGGAACGGCGCGCTCGCCCGGCGGGTGCGGCAGCTGCGGGAGCTGCTGGTGGCGCCCGGGCCCGAGCGCCCGCTGGCCGACTCGCTGGACGCGCCGCTGGCCGCCGTGGTCTGGCACAGCATGCGTCTGGCCGCCTGCTCGGCGCCGCTGGAGAAGGGACGCCTGGTGACCGGCTGCCGCCAGCTGCTGGAGCTGCGGGGCGCCGTCGGGCGGCACGACCCGACCCGAGGGCCCCGGGACGCCGCAGAGAAGCGCCCCCAGCCGCGGGCGGAGGGCGCAGCGTTGTGGGCCGCGGCCGAGGCGCTCTGGCAGGGACTCCGCCAGGGCCTGCTGTGCCGGATCCTGGACACGTTCACGGACACGCGAGGCCCTCTTCAGAGGCTGCTGCACGCAGCCTGGCAGGCGACGGCGCGAGAGGACGAGGGCTGGCCGCGCGGTTCGCAGCCTGCCTTGGTCACTTTCCACGGTCACGCCCAGCAGATGCTCCAAGTGGCGCACTTGGTCTTGGTTTGCTGCCCGCGACGGCAAACGGGCCGGGACCTGGAGGCCGCTGTGGAGGCTCTGCGGAGGCTTGTGGCCAGGGTGCAGGAGGTCTGCTCTCCAAGTCACCGAAGCACTGGTCCGAATGACAGTCCTGCGGCCCACGAGGCCTTGCTGCAGGCCTGGGCCAGGGCCTCGGATGCCTTGCTGGCATGTTTTGACGACGTCCTCAATATCCCTGAGTTCCTGAGCGCGTCCACGCAGGCCCTGACGGAGCACGTGGACTTCTGCGCGTGGGCTCTGAAGCGCGGGGATTACAGAGCGTTTTCTCAGCACGTGGCCTATGTACAGGGCCGAGCCGCCCACATGGCGCAGGTCATGCGGCGGTCGGTGGACCATGAGCGAGATCCCATCTTCCGCAATGGCCTGCGGGTCCTGATTCAGCAACTGGAACAATCCGCCCGGGTTCTACGGGGAGCGGCCGAGCGCTGTGCAGGCCCTGGCCACAGCCTTGCGGACGAGGATGCGTTTTTCACCGTAGCCAAATGTCTGGTGGATTGCGCTCAGGGTGTGCGAGAGGGGCTGGATGGGACCAATCATCCAGACATTCTCAGTCCGCTGCGGGACCAAGCCCTTAAGTTCGATATGGCGAGGGGCCAGTCGGGGTTCATGCTCTCGGACCTCCAGTACTCCGTGGCCTCTAAACTGCAACAGCCGCGAGCGTCTGGGTTAGGGGAGAGGGCCCCGGAGAGCGCTTACCCACCCCCAGACCATTCTTCCCGCTCTTTGATTCCTGGCCTCCTTCCTCGGACGATGGGCTCTCAGCTCCCTGTCAAGGAAGCCCCCGTTGGTGTCGAATCACATGGCCACCAGGCAGGGACCTCGGCTTCCCCCAAGCTGCTGGAGCAGGATCCAACTGCGTGTGTGACTCTGGGGGCCCTTCCTGGGGAGTCAGAGATGGCTGGACTCCACAGAACCTCAACCTTGGCACCTTCTACCAGGGACCCAGCAAGAGAGATGGTCCGGAGTGACGGTCTTCTCGCAGGGACCCTCCAGCTGGGCGGAAGGACCAAGGGAAGCAGGCAAGGTTTGGATGGCAGAGGTGGTGACTGGTTTCCTCTGTGCCAACAGTTCTTTTGTCAAGTGCCGCCTGCGGATCTTCCCCAGAGCAGAGCGGCATTCATGGAGCTCCAGCAGGCTTTCGGCATCCTGGTTCGACTGGCAGCGAAAAGCAGCCCCGAGGGTTTGAGTCAGGAGGTCCCCGAAGCGCCAGGGCTTTCAGAAGAGCAGTTACAAATGCAAGGCAGACTGGCAGACGTGGAGGCCCGTGCGAAGGAGCTCCTGGCCCAGGTTGGGGGCTCTGATGGGCTCCAGACCCCCACGTTGCAGGAGGAGAGCATTGAGTACAGGAGCCTCCTGTGGTCCGCCGCTGTTCGAGAGCTGCTGCAGTGCTTGGAAAGGCTCAGTTGGAGGCAGGGCCTGTTCCTGGTGCCCTTGCGACAAGCCATGAAGACCCCTCCAGGGCTGCAGACCGGGTTGGATCAGGTAGCAGACGTCTCCCAGAGGCTGCAAGAAGCTGCCAGGCTGTCTAGCTTGCTGTGTGGGGATGAGCAGGTAAAAGGTGCAGTCAGCTCTCTGTGTCGGGAGGTGCACGTGCTGACAGATGCCCTGCTGGATGTGGCCCAGATCCTGGTTTCCTCCCCCAAACCGTGCCCCAGTCTATCCACGCGCTTTGAGCTTCTCTGCTGGGAGCTCACCCTTCAAGCCAAGGCCCTGACCGGCTACCTCAGCAGCATCAACGCAGAGTATGAGCATGCCCTGCAACGTGCTATCTCTTCAAACCGTGCTGCCTGCAGAGACCCCCGGGCTGGGTCGGAAGGCTCCCTAGAGAGGATGGTGTCTGGAATTCAAGCTGTACAGGAGATGGTGGCATCGAGTCGAGAGGCAGGCCCCTGCCCCAAAGGCCTTCTTGTGGCTCTGGAGAGCATTTTCAACCTCACCAAGGAGGTGGCCCAGAGGGTCTCTGGGCTCCGGGAAGACCCGGAGCAGAGGGACCTGTACATCCTGGACTGCCTTCAGTGGGAGTGGGCGGCCAAGGCCCACCATGCTGTGACCCAGCTCCGAACCTGGAAAGGTGGTACCACAGAGGCCTGCAGACTCCTGGCACAGTGCTTCCAGCTCAGCGATGAGCCGGGAAGACCGCAAAGTCCGGGTCCTGTCCAACCCCAGCCCCGTGGTGAGGAGGGGGCAGCAGGTAGTGCGGATGCCCAGGAAGCTGCTCTATCAGGGAGCTCGATGGAGATGTGCACCACTGAACCGGCTGGTTCGGCCACTGCAGCCACTACTGAGGATCCCAACACGGTAGGACAGTCAGCATCTTTCCTCCGTCCCCTCCTTCCCGCAGCCTTCTCTCCAGTCATCGAAGTCCCCTGCTAAGTTCCAGGACACGTTGTCTTAGGGCCCCTGTGCGCAGTTCACATCTGGGGAAGGAGCACAGCGCAGCTTAAAAAAATCGTTTTATTGGGGGCTCGTACAACTCATATCACAATCCATACAATCCATACATCAGTTGAATCAGGCATGTTTATTCATATGTTGCCCTCATTCTTTTCGAGACAATGACTTTCTGTTGAGCCCTTAGTACAGCTCTTTTTTCTCCCTTCCTGCCCTCCACCCTCCTAACCCCCACAGCCCAGCTTTTGAGAGTCTGAACTCAGGACTCAGTCTTGGGCTGCCCCTGACCCTGTCACTTCCTAGCTAAGTCCAGCCATTTTGAACTTCAATGACCTCATCTAGAAAATAGGAGCATTGACACTGACCTGGCCGAAGAGAGATGGAAGCGCATCTATTCCAATACACGAACTTGCCACCAGCTATCTTATGTGGTCGAAGCAGAACTGCGCTCCATATGGATTTCAGTGGCCGCCTTCCAGGAAGATCATCTTCCATGACCATCCTTGATCACCCCCATGGAAGTGACTGCCAGCACATCTCCTGTAGGTCAGGTTGCTTCTGTGGCCCTGCCCTTTGGGGTTGTCACCCCCCTGTGCTCAGCAGGCATCTCTGTTTCATGCTGCGTGTGAATGGTGCATTGGGTCTGCTGAACATCTTCGATTCACAGTTTTGTTCCTTCCAGGGGACTAGACACTGTGGACCCCAAACATTTGATTTATTCCTGAAACTTGACACAGTCAGTGGGAAATACACTAGGTTGATGTGCCTAAGACATTCCCAAAGCAGTGAAGCTCAGTCAGTGTTTCCTTAACAAACCGGACCATCCCCCAACGTGACTCCGAGTTTGGCTGCACAGACCCTGTCAAGCCCCTCCTTGGCCCTCTCCTCAGAAGCAGCTGACCAACTCAGGTGTTTCTCTGCCCCATTCCTCTTCACTTCATTTTCCTCATTAACATCACATTATCATGAGAAGGGAATCCATGAGCAAAGTAGGCAGAATTAGAACAGGGACAGTTCTCTCTCCCCTGGAGCTCCTGTTTGGTCTCCAGCTGTCTCTGGCTCCCCTTCCTCCATCCCTCCTGGTACCCTGAGTTCCTATAGCCTACAGACTTCTGCTCTTCTAATCTCTCCATAAGGGTATTTTTACACATCCTTTTTATCTCTGGTTTTACTAACTTAACATATTCTGTTTCTGATACATTTTACCTGATGCATTCATTCTTCTCCACCATGCTCATCCATCCCTGCCCAAAGGACTTGGGGAGGTTGGCTGCCCAGATCTGTGGCATTCAGAAACCTGGTGAAGAACAGCAAACTCATTCCACCCCCTCACTTCTCTGTGGGGTGTCTTCTCCTCCTCCATTGCAGACCGTTTTTCACTGAATGGAGCCAAGGAAGCACTGCCGTTCACACAGGTCCGATTTGAAAAGAATTCAGAAATGATGTTGCCTCGAGGGGATTTAGAGAAGGGAGGACCACCCTTGATGACTGTGTGATTGCTGCCCTGCCACTCACTGAAGTCCTTGAAGGATAGAGACACACCTGCCTTCTACACAACCCAGAACAGCACCTTCCACGGCAGCATCTGTCAGAACCTGCTGAGGGAGGTCAGGAGGTTGAGAAAGGGCTTATGCATCTTCTGCCATCACCTGGGAATTCTTTAGTCCAGCGACAGGATTTCCAACGCATAGTCCTGGGCCTTTTCCTCACATCGTTTAAATCCTGGCAGCACATTCTAGCTTGAGATGCTTAAGGTCCCTAACAACTATATATGGGACATGAGTTGAAGATATTTCCTAATTGCCTAACCTCTAGCTCCAGGCCCACCCCACCACATCACACCGGTGCGTTTCTCCCTGCCGTGTCTGCCTCTGAGTTCTCTGCGCTGCCGTTCTTTTTCACCTACTCTGGGGCCCACCTCTATTCAGTGCAATTTCATCCTCTTCCAGAAGAACTTCTGCTCACCTCACTCCGCTTTCAGGGCACATCCCACTGTGTCTAAAACAGTCAGTGATGGACAGAGCCCACCTTTCAGAAGATGGAGAGTTAACTCAAGGACCTGCCACCAAATGATCGCAAATGCTGGTGATTCTCAGGGTGCTGCAGCACAGAAAGGCTGGATCCTCTGTAATCCACTTTTGAGTATTGTTAGGATGCTAGAGACAGTCTAGAGTTGCAGACCTATTTTACATGGGAGGCAAAAGTCACTCTGCAGGAATGAAGGGGATGTTCTACTGTCCTCTAAAAAGAAAGTAGTCTTGAGGTGAGCCTTAAAAGAGGCATAGAGTGACTGAAGCGGATTTGGATTTTTTTTTTACATTTTTTATTTTTTTGACTTGGATTCTTTAGACAAACAAAAAGCAAGTACAGGATTTACATTTGTTGATGAGTACGGGGGTTAGTCTCCGGATTCCACTGATTAATTGGCAGCAGAGCATGTGGTGTGCGCTTGGCAGTGATGGGAAGATGACCAAGACTTAACCTAGTTGATTTGAGAAACAGAAGACTCGCCCCACTGCTGCCTAGCCCATCTCAGCTCACAGTGACCTTGAAGGACAGTCACACTGCTCCCTAGGGTTTCCAAGCCTGTAATCTTTAGGGGCACAGGTTGCCTTCTCGTTCTCCTCTGACACGACTAAGGGCATGACAGGAACACAGTTCCCAAGGCCGGTGTCTGCACAGGCACACCGCGCAGTGAGCCTTCTAGTTCCTGCCCTCTCTTGATGAAATAGAGTCTCTAAATATCACAAAGGAAGAACCAGCCACCGACACCGCTGTGGGGAGCAGTTCTCCTCTGATACACATGGATCACTGGGATATATATGGGATCACTGGGATACATACAGGATCACTGTGAGTTGGAATTGATCTCGTGTAACAACTGATTTCTTGGTGAAATGCTTACTAAACTTACCAGCCATTGACCCAATAGAATCACAAACCTGAGCGCCTCAATTTACGTTTTCTGTCATTTCCACATAATCTGTCATTTTCCACATTACGTATTTCCTCCCATTCTGAAGTACCATTCGGGAAAAACTCAAAACCACTAGCATCGAGTAGATGCCACGCACAGGGACCCCATCGGGCAGAGTAGGAGTATCTCTGTGGGTTTCTGAGGCTGAAAATCTTGATGGGAACAGAAAATCTTGTCTTTCTTCCATAGAGCAGTTGGCTTTTTCAAACTGCTGAACTTGCAATTAGTAGCCCTTGTGTTTAAAGAAATTTGTCAAGAACTACTAGGACAGGGAGTGGGTGGGGATCCTGTCCACTCTTCTTCTGCTGCTTTGGTTCATCCTGCTGGTTCTGACCCATTGCCCCTAACACTCCTGATCCCGGGTCACCCTCACAATCGTCCCTATTCTTGAGCCCATTGGTATAGCCACTGGGTCAGCCTGTCTCATGGAGGGCCTCCCTCTTTGTCACTGCCCTGCCACTTTACCCAGCAGACGTCCTTCTCCAGGGACTGGTCTTGTTAAATAGCTAGAGACAGAACTAGGGGTTGTCTCTCTGCATGCCAAAGCCGCCCTCCCCCATTATAGGGAGGGGCATGTAAGGCTTAAGGGTAGAGGACATGCTCACATTGAGACAGGAAGCCAGTAAACCTGGAAGGGACCCCATCTAGGCCAGGTGGGCTTAATTTAGCCAATGGGGGCGATCTGTATCATTGACCCTGCCTTCCAGCAGGGCCCTGAGAGCCAGAAGTGTTTGTCTCTCTGCAGCTACTGGGCACAGCTCAGCACTGCCCAGCCGCATGCAGCCTCACCGCTATGCCGAGTTCTCTCTCTCTCTCTCTCTCTCTCTCTCTCTCTCTCCAGGCTTGTGTTCTGTTTACTGTAATGCCTAAAACTGCTTCTATTCTTTATCAAACTCACTTGGATCACAAACCAGGCTTCAGCGTGAATTCTTTCTCATTCGAAGCCAAGGACCAAGGTATTCCTGAGATGATGTCCAAAGTATATTGGAAGAAGTCTTTTTAAAAATGATAAGACACAGATGTGAGACTTCTCCCTCTCTTCTCTGTGCTGCTGCAGCTCAGCCACACCCCCTCCGGCTCCACCCAGCCTCCCCAGAAGGAGAGCAGCACGGAAAACGGGAACCGAATCACTCAGCTCACCCGAGAGATGGCCAAGGAGGTGTTCCTGATGGCTCAGAGCTTGAGGAGGAGAGGACGTGCCTTGGTATGTGCCATTCAGCAGGCCTTGGTGGGGGGCTTCTAGCTGAACCCCTTAAGAGCAGGACAGCTGAAGGGTCCCCAGAAGGAAGCGCCAGCCTCAGGGCCCTTGAGCCCTCAGCATTGTTAGGTCTTCTGCTCCTTGACCATTGGGATATATCATAAAATCCTCCTCCTTCTTCCTTCCTGTCTGTGCCACTTACTGTGAGTCTGTCTTATTTCACCAGGAACGTAGTTTCCCAGAAATGGCAACCTAGTAGATAATGGGGGCCATGCATATTTTACAGGCTAGTTGGGAGCCCTTCAGACATTAAAAATATTCCCTCCACTCAGAGATGACAAGGGCTGGGCGCTGCTGGAGGTCAGTCCTCTACGCTCAGCACCCCTGGAGGGGGCCAAGGATGCTGTCCAGGGGCTCTTTGGGGGGCCCAACTTCCATCCCTTAGAGCCTGTTCTAATTCCCCTTGGTTCACTTGTTCATTACATTTCATCAAACAGCATTCCTCATAAATGCACCAGCATCAGAAAAATCAAAGAAGCCCATTTATTGAATGTGTGGAGAAGGGAGAAGAGCATCAATCATGAGTCACTTAGAAAACTCCTTCCTGTGAAGATCTGCCAGGCACTAATGGCTCCAGAACCTGTGGCTGGGCTGCGGGGAAGTACACGTTCCCATCTCGGGGGTGTTTCTAGAACAGAAGGCTGGATTCTGGGCATCCCCCACTAGATGGAAAGCTAAACCCAGCAGCTGCCAAGCTCCACCTCCAAGACTCAGACATTCCATCATGTAGTCCTTCCCCCAAACCCTCTCCCCATTCACCACAACTTGTCATTTCCTTTCTGGAACAATGTTCAGAAGTGGGAGCAGTGACGTCTTCACGACTGACTCCTGTTTCCATTCTAGAATCTCTATTCTAATTAAGACAGGACTTGGGGGCTGGCAGTGAGTACAGCTGATGATGTTGGGTATATAAACCCCGATCTGTCAATCACCTCACCGCTGCATGAAGACCCCATCAGGGAGATGACAAAGGAAACATTGAAAGACCATGTAGGAAAAGCAGAATGGTGGGGGTTAGGTTGAATTCTCCCCAACTCCTCATCTGCCTGCTAACCAGATCCCAACAGCCTGGTGCCCTTGAGGAAAGCAACAACAACAAGAACAAGAGGTGGAACATGATTCCTGAGGGAACAACTGGGGATTTAGGATTTCCTGAGGCATGGCAGACAGATCAATGACGGCCAGCAACATTAGGCTTGCTGGCACCGTGTGCGTCTCTCCTGCCTGGAGAAATTAGGTCAGAAGAGGAAGTCAGGCAATGAGTCACGTGTTGTGGTCAGTCTCAACATCTGAACGCAGGCCTCCCAGGATGGCTTCAAGGCTAAGGCTCATGGCATTTCTTGTGCTTACATCTCCCTACACTGATCTCTTCTCTCTGGTGCCTGCTGAGGGACCACCCCCTGCTCAGGCTGGCTGGCCAGTGGGGTTTGGTTCAGTCACCCCATGAGCTGAAAGTCCCATCATGTATTTGAACAAAAGACTTTGCTGTCTAATATATATATATTTTTTAAGCAAAGGATGGAAATTGATTTAGTCCACATGAAGACAGGAAAGCCCAGGAAGAGGAATGCTGTAAGTCAGCTTACTAATGAGTAGCTATGCCCTCAGCCCATTCAACATGAAGTTTGAGTTGGGGGCCCTATGTGTGACTGCTCTGTGTACCTTTGCTCCAGCCATGACTGCCTCGGACCTGGATGTTCCCACACTGCCTCTGACTTGCATGTGTTTCTGGGACCCTCCTCTCTGTCCTTAGCCTGCTGAAACCTTCCCACAAAGTGCATGCAGGCTTCAGCTCCTTGTGAAGAATAGGGCCAATCATGACCAGAAGACTGGGCCCCCGCCCTTCTAGGCCCCCACAACTAGATGGTCCCGCTGGTCACCTTGCACTGCGATTTTCAGGAGTAAAAGTTGCTTACTAACCTGGGAGTATCTGGCCATATGCTTGCTCTGGAGTTGGACTATGCTGTGCCAGGAAAGCATTGGAGGCTTTCGTCAGGCACTGCTTTCTTGAAGACACACAAGGGAATTGTACTGAACCCAATATCACATCCATTGTCCCCAAGTTGAGTCTGACTCATGCAGACCCTCGAGAACAGAGTGAAACTAACTGCCCCCCTGGGGTTTCCACACTGGACGTCTTGAAGATAGTGGACCTCCACAGCTTTCCTCTGCAGGGCCCCTGGGGGATGTGGAACTTCAGCCTCTCAGGAAGTAGTCAAGTGCTTTAAAACCAAGTCCCCATGGTGCCTTTCTAACATTCGTTTCCTCTTTGTCTAGATATCCCATTTACATAGGATCATGCCGTGTTTGTCTCCTTGTGGCTGACTGACTTTAGTCAGCATTTTCCGAGGTCCATCCATATGGTGACATAGATGAAGATGTCACTTGTCTCTGTGACTCAGTACTATCTCATCACATTTGCACACATAGAGGAGCTTCGAAAAATTCATAGAGCAATTCCATTAGTGTGAGTGTGTACATACCACGTTTCTACTGCTTCTACTGTTTGGCTTGTCAGGAGTAGCACTGGAACGGAACATTGGCTCGCAATTATTTTGGGGACTGAACTAAACGGAAACTAATTATATGTTGAACTCACCGAACTGGTTGCTAAAATGGAATTTGTAATGATGGTTCTCTCTAAAGTGGAAATCACACATGTACATTCCTTACTCTTTCTTAATGTTCATCTGAGAAACTGTGTCTTCTAAGTGCTCAGAGTCATAGTCATCCATCTGTAGGTAAAAAATTTACATGGCATTATGCCTGCAATATTTATTTATTTCCTAAAACTCGTTATACTTTTGATGCCATCCTACATTTTTACTCCCTTGCATTTTTCACTTCAGCAAACAAACATAGAATTCAAACAGAAAACATGACAAACAACCAGAAGGTGACATGCTGTCATTCATTTCAGTTTTGTGCTGCACCCCAAATTCACACAAGGTATTTTGAATGAATTATGCAATTCTTGGAAGTGTTCAAAGAGTTCAAGGTAGTGTCAGAACCATTGCTGTAAGTTCAGCAGAGGGGGAAAGGGACTTTTCAAAGATGAACAAAATATGTTCCAAGAAGAGAAGTCGCCTGTTTATAATACATCAAGCACACTGATTCTTGTGTACTTGGCCGGCCTGTAAAGGACTGGGATTGTACTCTACAGTGGAAAGACAACGAAGGAGAACTCTCACACCCGATGAGACTCGCATCAAAGCGAAGCATATTTCAAGAGAGACTGTCAATCAAGAAGCATTATGGAAATATCTAAAATACATTTTATTGCTTGGGGTCAGGTATTACTTAATATTTTTCATTAATATTTAAAAGCTCTTATCTAGTTTTGTGTACCTCTTTGGTAGTTCTCCTTTGAAGACTAGCTGTATGAAATAGCAAACTACCTTTTGGTACATCATTTTTTTTAATACTTAGAATAGTCACTAGGGCGGTGAACTATTTGATTCACCGATTATTTGAATGCCACCACTGCCTGTAAAGTCTTGGGAACCTTGCGGGGTGGGTCTATGCTGTCAAATGGGGTCGCAATGAGGTGTCCTTGACTCCGCGGTAATCAACTGAACGACAGGCCGTTTTTGATCATTCTGCTTTTTGACGCTCTCATTTCATTTGACACAGACCAAAGATCAACTCATTGCCTCTGCTAGAAAGATTGCGACTTCAGGGCAAAACTTTGCCAGATTTATCCACCTCGTTGCTAAGAACTGCGTAGATCCCAGATGCTCCCAGGAGCTTCTGTGTGCCTTCGAGCAGATCCAAACGATGAGCAACCAGCTGCGCATCATTGCCAGGTAGGAGGCGCCTTTGCTGGGAACTGCGGTGCTCCGCCTTGGGCTGCGGTTCTCAACCTGTGGGTCATGACCCCCTCGGGAGTGGAAGGGACCTTTATAGAGATCGCCTGATTGATAACAGTAGCAAAATGACAGTGATGAAGTAGCAATGAAAATAACCTTATGGCTGGGGGTCACCACAACATGAGGAATTGTCTTAAAGGGCCGCGGCCTTAGGAAGGTTGAGAACCACTGGCCTAGAGGGACAGCCTGCAGTCGAACGATGTGTTTTATCTGGGTGCACCTTGCATTTCTTCTTTTCCCCTCTCTCCCACGTCTGTATTGATTTTAGGAATATTAAGTGCATATTGAAAATATAAAGAATAATCATAGAACTATAGGAAACACCTTTAAGTCAGTGCCCTTCCTCACGTCATCACAAATAGGTATGTGAAAATATATGTAAGGAAGGACAAAGAAAGATTTGATCTGGAAAACTCGTTTCTGAGTAGGTATGAATCCTATGGATTTATGAAAAACCAAACACACCATAGCTCAATTTTCAGCCAAACAATGGACCGGTCTGTCAGGGGAACAATAACATGTGGAAGAGCCACAATCCTTAGACTAATTGGCCACTAAGATCAAAGGGGCAGCATTTACCCAAGGACAAAGTTCTGAAGGATAGGAAGATGTAAGTCATGTTACATCAAGGGGATTGCAATGGATGAGCTTGGGAATGGGGGTGGGGCGGAGTGTATGAATTGTTGAATGTTGAACTGATGATCTGCTCTGTAAACCTTCATCCGATTCACAATAGAAAGTGAAAAACACAACAAAAACCGAGTACCAGTCTGTTCGCCATCATGTTGCGTCCCAACATCGGCCCCTCCTCCCTTCAGGAGGCCACGTCTCACTCCAACAAAGCTATGCTAACAAGTGTACAGCCAGGAAAGTTCACCTCAGAGGTCACTGACAAGCCCAGATGATGGGCCATCTTTGTAGTCATGTCTGAATTTTGATCATAGCCTCCATAATTTGTTTACAGACTAATTATGCCTATTGAGAAAAGTATTACTGTCGGCTGCATTTGAGTTGGTGCGCTACTGATGACCTTTTGTACCATTGGATCAGCCACTATGATTCTTTTTTTTGGGGGGGGAGCATCGCTGCCCTCTGGTGGTCGTGGGAGCTACCTAGCACTGCTCCTGAGAGCTGCCGCTGGATTTGAATGGCCAAGGCTGTGGGCTGCAGTCCCGCACTCAACCACTTATGCCACCGGGGCTCAGCCCCCCACTGTGATTCTTAACGGTTGCTTTCATTGGCTGAAGTTTCAGAAATAGATCCCCAGACCATTCATTCTAGGCCACTTTCATCTGGAAGATCCATTGAAACCACTCAGCCCAGCCATAACACATAAAGCTTTCCCGACATATGGACATCAACTACACTTGAGGGCATTAGTCAGGATCAAACTTCGTCTGATGGAAGTTGAGAATTCTACCAATGAACCTCCAATTTCCCTAAAAAAACTTAGTTCTCTTGAAAAAGACACTCATTTCTAAATGAAAGCATCAGGAATGTGGTTTGTTTAAGAAAACCCCTGGCAGCATAGAGCTTATGTTAGGATTGATTCTTTTCCTATGCTTACACTTTGGGAGAGAGTAGTTTTAGGTCATCATTTCCTTATATAGCCATCATTTGGATTACATAGAAAACAACATCCTTACGATGGAACAGCTTAATTTCCATGTGAGACTCTTAATCTCGGTAGGAGCACATTTTTCTGTACAAACTTCAGCTGGTAGTATTCTCAACCCATTGGTCTCCATGATAATGTTTCAGGTACATAATAACTACAAGATAGCTATTGAAAATTTTCCATTAAAATTTGGCATGGCACTTGACTATAGCATTTCAGATATGGATGTGATTACCAATATCTCAATCCTCTAAAGGATTAGAAGTCCCCGAATTTCACCAAAAGTAAATTCACTGGGGGCTGAGCCCCGGTGGCATAGTGGTTGTGCACGGGACTGCGGCCCACTGGGATGGAGGTTCGATTCTAGCTCCATGGAGCAAAGGCTGGGCCTCCTACTCCCACCACCTGAGGGCAGTGATGCCCCCCCAAAACAAAACAAAGCAAAACAAAACAAACAAACAAAAAAGTAAATTCACTGAAAGTTAAATGGTTTTCTTTCTTTTTTTTTTTGAGAGATGAAAGATATTAATCTATTTCACCTTCATGATTGCAGACATTGGCTGTATTTCTTCCAAGACAGGTGTGTTTGTTCTTTTGACAGTCTATGCTACTTTCGATATTCTTCAATAGCACCCAAAATTAAATGCATGGATTCTTCTTTGGTCTTCTTTACTCAGTGTTCAAGTTTCATATGCATATGGCGCAATGGAATGTATCATGACTGGGATCTGGGCACATAGTATCTATAGATCACTGGGATACATGTTTTTAATGAAAATAGCTATAATTCCTGAACTCCACTGTCCATTCTGTGATGTTGACTGTACCACTCTTGAAGTTTTCAAATCTTCAACACCACTTGTTAAGGCAGCGTTGTTGATCTGTTAAAAGTGTTCTTGCTCGTGGCTAACCTGGCAATCTTAACGCGTAAGTTACTATATGAAAATAAAATCATGCTCCCAAACTGAGGTGCCTTTGCAGAGCATTGGCTTCCAGAGAGAAAAGAGGAATCCTCATCAATCAACTTCATGTACACTGATTGCAGGACAACTCTGGCCGTCATCATGACTAGTTTATCACTATCCTCACACAAAGTACAGCCCGGCTATTAAAAGATATAGCAGCTGGGGCCTTGAAAGCTTGAAGTTCAACAAGCAGGCATCTAGCGGGGAAGTAACAAAGCCCACACCAGCCTATGTGATTATGGGGTGTCGAAGGGATCTAATATTAGCAGACCCAAAACAAATGTACTGATGCAAATATACCAGTGGGATAGGAGTGGAGACCCAACGCCCATCTGTAGACACTTGGACATTCCCTCATAGAAGGGTCACAAGGAAAGAACAAGACAGGCAGGGTACAGCATAGCACCGACGGAACACACAACATTTCTCTAGTTCTTTGATGCTTCCTACCCACCCCCCACACTTTCATGACCCCAGTCTACATTTCCCATCCAGCTAGACCAATGTAGGTACACTGGTACAGATAAGAGCTCTCGACACATGGGATCCAGGACAGACAACTCCCTCAGGAAAATGAATGGGAGTAGTGATACCATGGGTATGGCGAAGGTGTGGGGGGAGAAGGGGGAGAAACAGGGAACTGACTATAAAGATTGCCACACACACATGGGGACCAATAACAGAAACATGGGCAAAGCAAGACAGTGGATGGTGTAAGATGTGAAAATAATAATAATTTATCAGGAGTCCACGAGGATGGGAAGGTGTGGGAGGGAGGGAAAAAAGAGGAGCTGATACCAAGGGCTCAAGCAGAAAGAAAATGTCTTGAAAATGATGATGGCCACATATGTACAAAAACGGTTGAGACAATGGATGTATGGATTGTTACGAGAGCTGGAGAGCCCCCAATAAATTGATTAATTGATACAAAAATATATTTAAAAAAGAAGTAGAGCCAGAATGCTCCTTAAAAGTGAAGATGGTGAGACTCTCTGTCTCACATACTTTGGACATGTTCTCAGGAGAGACTCTCCCTGGAAAAGGATAGTATGCCTGGAAAAGTAGAGGGGCGGCAAAAGGAGGAAGGCGACATGGATGGATAGAGTGACTGCCACAATTGGACCCAACTAAGAACAGTTGTGAGACTGTGCGGGACACAGTCATGTTTTGTTCTGTTGCGATGTGGTGTGCCCTCGGTTTGGAGCGGACCGCACGCAGCCAACCAGAACAGCACGCAAGTTGTAAGGAGTCTCGGGGGAACAGTGAGTAGGCAGTTCAAATCCACCAACTGCTCCAGGAGAAAGAGGTGCGGTCGTCAGCTTCCTTAAAGAGTTACAAGGGGGCTGAGCCCCGGTGGCGTAAGTGGTTGAGTGCGGGACTGCGGCCTGTGGGTTTGGTGGTTCAAATTCAGCGGTGGCTCTCAGGAACGGCACTGGGTAGCACCCACGACCACCAGAGGCAGTGATGCCCCCCCCCCAAAAAAAAAGAGTTCCGATGTGGGAAAGCCAACGGGGCAGCTCTTCTCCATCCATCTTCTCCATCCACTGTGTGTCAGAAGCAATTCGATGGCCCATCAGGTGGTTTGGTTGGCATACGAGTCATATTTTTTTGTCTTAAAAAATTTTTGTTAAGTCTTACTTTAAAATGCTAAAGAATTCCTTTAGGAAGAACAGATCCTCAGAGAGAACTGTCTGTAGCAGGTGTGGGGACAGCTGTGTGTCTATGTTGGGTCCCAGTTGACCAGCAGCTGAACCTCCTGAATTAGAACCTCTGAGTTTAAGCCCCGGGACTAATTTTAGAAACTACTGATCTCGAGCAAAACAGAGATCTTGTGTGAAGACATAGAATGAATGAAAAGAAGACAGGAAGTCTAATTAGATGTCACAGTGGTTTGTTAGGTAACCCAAAACTGCTGATGTGCAGTCTGAAATGCCCCCTTTCTCTTTGAAGTTCCCTTTTCCATCCTGCAATATTAAATATTGATAAAAACACTGCACTCCAAAGCCATGCCATCCAGACTCCGGATGCATTTCACTGGGATCTAATGACACTGAGCAGGCACCACCACCAGGTTTGCTAAGTATCCTCTTACAACCCGCGCGCCATCTGTCCAATAATTTGCTAAACATTTCCTGCTTCCTTTAGACTTCTAAGGTCTCCATTGGCATTTCCGGGCATAGATACATTGTCCTTCCCTGCGGGAATGGCACAGTGGGCTGCCTGATGTCTTCTTTCTCAGTTCTTCCATGACCTGGGCCCCAGCAAATACTCCCTGCTTTAGGCTCCCAACGGGGGTCTGTTGTAATTCTATAGTTGGCAGACAACTTGAAAGTCAACATAATTTCAGAACAATATTTATGGTGTTTTCTGTGAAAGTTTGCAGAACTTTTGCAGGCCAACTTGGTTCCCTGTCAACAATGTTAATACAAATTGCCCACTGACATCAACTTCCTTGTCCACAGTGTATCCACAGCCTTCAACCGTGTTCTTGATGTTCCATTTCTAGTACTCTGCTTTCCCTGGCCTCTTATCTTCTTATCTGGCCTTTGTTTGTCTTTTCATGTAGATTTCTTGAAAGGGAACATTAGATTCATGGGTGTTAGCCATATGGAATAGGTTTACGGAGCTCTCAGGGGGATTGTCTCCACAGGTCTTCAAATATCCACTCTTCCAGTTTGCCTGGACCTTTGAAGATTTTAAGTTCTATTCCTCACGGCTTCTCCCTAAAATATTAGTGGGCACACTCCAGGCCGTGGAGGCGATTTTGACTCACAGTGCTCTGAAATAGAGTTGCCGAGGTTGTACATCTCTAGGAGAGTTGACACCCTCATCTTCCTCCGGAGAAAAAGCTGATGGGTTTGAATTGCCACGCTTGAAGTTGGCTGTCCATCACTGGGGCGGTCATGGACTTGGTGTCAATTTCATCATTGGGAGTGTAAGGGTGGAGATAGCCTATAAGACCTCTGTGTGAGCATGACTTTTTCTGAGAATTCTGGGAAATCTCACAGCACTTCCCCTGTGAAGGTGAGAAACTACAGACTCAGTTCCTTAGAGAAGCTCTACAAGACAAGATGGCAGCATAGACCTGGAGTCCTAGGAACTGGAGGAGCCAGAGGAGAAGCTACACAGGCTTACCCCGATGGAACCAGATCTCTGAAGTGGAAAAGCCACAGCGAGACCCCTGCCAGTGCTGAAATGGTTCTACTGCCAATGGATACTGCTGATGGACCCAGAGCCCTGGAAACGAGGAAGACTCCTGCCAGCACCAGGATACTTCTACTGCCGCTGGATACATAAGACTCTGCACCCACTGGTCTGTAATTGTCCTGGTGTCATTGCACGTGTTTCATGAGTTAGAAGGAGGCTTTATAGACTGGTATCAGACATATGGGCTAATATTGGACTTATGACCTTGGACTGGACTGGGTTGGAATGCTTTCTCAATGTTCTATTCCTCTTGTCTATAAACCTTTCCCTTATATCCATATGCGTGTTCATGAATTTTTTTCTCAATCCACACTCCCTGTCTTTTTTGTGTCTTGATGCCTCATACCGGATCCTTTTGACACCTTATCATCACACAGGCTGGTACACGTTTGTTTATCTTCAAACCTTTAAGACCCCAGCTGCTATATCTTTTGATAGCCAGGCACCATCAGCTTTCTTCACCACATTTAATTATGCACCCAGAGAATGGTTGCTTCATGGCTTCTCTCTTTTTTATTATTGTAAAAAATAGAGTTAGGGGTTGAGACCTGGTGGCATAAGTGGTTGAGTGTGGGACTGTGGCCTGCAGGCTTGGCGGTTCAAATCCAGCAGTGACTCTTAGGAGCAGCACTGGGTAGCGTCCATGACCACCAGAGGCAGTGATGCCCCCCCCGCCCAAAATAGAGTTAGCACAACATTTGAAATTCAACATTTTTGAAGCGTTCAATCCTGTGACACCAATTATAGAATCATGCTGTATTATCGTCACCAATATCCATTAACAAATTTTCTGTCACCTTAAACAGAAACTCAGTGCTTTCAAAACAGTCATTTTGATTTATTTGACACATGTGCATGCACAACATGGCGGTCATGTGTTTATGTTAATTTCATGATTGAGATGTAGGGGTGGAGTCTGGCCTGTTAATCTGGAGATAGCCATTGAGTAGCCAATGAGGCCTCTGTGTGGGCATGGCTTTCTCCTGAGACTTCTGGGAAATCTCATAATATTTTCCTCGTGAAGATGAGAAGCTATCTCCCCAGTTGTTGGGAGTTAGTCTCAGAGACAAGGAACTACAGACAAGACAAATGTCCCAGGAGCTGGAGGAGCCGGAGGAGAAGCACAGCCTTACTCTGCTGGAACCAGACCTCTGAAGCTGGAGAAGCCACATGGAGATCCCTGCCAGCGCTGAGGTGCTTCTGCCACCACTGGATGCTGTTGATGGACCCTGAGTCCTGGAATCGAGGAGAGACCCCTGCCAGCGCTGGGACTCTGCACCCACTGGCCTGTGACATCGTAAGTCGGAAGGAGACTTTATAGACTGGTATCGGGTATATGGGCTAATATTGGACTTATGACTTTGAACTGGACCGGGTTGGGATCTTTCTTAATGTCCTATTCCTCTTGTATATAAACCGTACCCTTATATCCATATGCATGTCTAAGACTTGTTTCTCTAGTCTGCCTGGACTAACACATTCTCCATCTCCTGTACTGTGGATGCATCATCAGGAGAAATCAGTCCCTGGAGATGGACATCTTGCTTGGTCAAGTAGTGGGTCGTGGACAAACAGGATGAGCTTCGGAGAGGAACACTGGTGCCACAATGACTCAGACAGTCCCAACTGCGGGGGCAAACAGTCTTTTGTTCTGTCGGGTGTAAAGTCACTGATTCAACAGCACCCAGCAACAATGGTTCTTCCAGAGGACTGTATTTCTGTGGAAAGAAGCCCACGTGGAGGGAGGCGATATGCTGCAGACTTGGAGAAGTTACCGTGGTGCTGGTCTGGCCTTCAGTCTCTGGTCAAGGACATTCTCCTATAGGGGAGGCCTGCGCCAGACCAAGGAGCAAAGCAGTGTTTCTGGTCCTTGTCAATGGTCCAGTGTCTTTGGTCCCCAAAGGATTTTTTTTTTTAAAAGTTGACTTTCTGTGCAAAGTTCATTCTCCAGCAAACCCTACAGGCCTCCGTGGTTATGAATCTTTCCAGAAGCAGACAGCTGCGTCTTTCTCACATGGAAAGGCTGATGGATTCAAACTGCCAACAGTCTTGCTAGCAGTCGTGCGTTTTCCCTGCCGCATCACCACGTCTCCACATGTAAAATAGCCAAACCGGCTGGGCTGAGGCTGCTGTGGTGGACACAGGTCACACCAAGGGGAGGCCTGTGCCACCGGTCTGGATCCAGGATGTCGAAGAACACAGTGTTGTTGGCCCGCTTCCAGAAGGTAGACGTGGATGTGTACAATGAGAACAAGTTCATGGACGAGGAAGACGGGGGGTCGGGGGTGGGTGGGTGGGTGACGAGGGTGAGGTGGACTCCTGCCTGCGACAAGGAAACATGGCAGCTGCTCTGAAAAACCCTCCCATCAACACCAAGAGCCAGGCGGTCAGGGATCGAGCAGGCAGCATTGTCTTGAAGGTGCTCATCTCTTTGAAGGCTAATGACATTGAAAAGACAGGGCAATCTCTGGACAAGAACGGTGTGGATCTCCTCATGAAGCATATTTATCAAGGCGTTGGAAGCCTCTCCAACAATGCTGTGCTATTGCAGTGACATGACAAGGCACTTGCTGCTGGAGGGGTCGGGTCCATCGTGGGAGTCTTGGCTCCGAGGAAAACGCTGGAGCCCAGCAGGCACTGGGCATTGACCGAGGTGTGTGAGCTGCTGGTACCAAGACCCAACCACCCAATGCCCCCGCTGCCCGCTGGGTAGCCTCTGCGTCTGTCTCTCAGCTTGGCCTTCTTGCTTCTTTCTTCTCCGTCTCTCTCTAAAGATGAAAATTACACATGCAAGAGATAACACAGAGGAAATTTTCTTTCAACTAACGTGTTTCAATGCTTCTCAGGACCATTTCAGTGCTGTATATACCAGTCTGTTGGTACTATCAGTTACATGCAGGTTGAAATGTGCCATTTTTAACTCCGATTGGCTAGGTTTGGTTTTGTTTTTAATCTAATATTGAGAGATTTTTTTTTTCTGAATTTGAAGCCAGCGTTTTAACTCATAGTGAGCCAGGCAGTGGTACACACACACACACACACACACTCACACACACACACATTAATGGCTGGCAACTTTTACCACTGCAAAACTGGACCATAATCCCCCAAATTTAAGCAAACTATTTTTGGAACTGGTGGTGGATGAGCACCGCTACCAAGTCCCAGCCATGTCTGCCTACCTTCAGATGATCTGTGTGGTGAGGTTAAATGTGCCGCTTCCTCTCAGCATCCAGGAATCATGGCTTCCCAGTTTCTTTGTGGTCACCCAGGGTCCAGAGCAAGGACTCTTGCTCTATACAAGTGCATCTATTAAATAACGAGCCTGTTTGCACGAGCCTACTGTTGTTCTAATGGCTCTATTTGAAAAAGAGCAACAACTAAATAACTACTGGGACTTAAAGAGAAAGACTGCAGAAGCTGCTGTAATTCAAACTCTGGATAGCCTCTGAATGAAATGCTCTTTTCCATCGAAATATCGTATCTGTCTTAGACACATGAGGTGCAGAACTCCTAGATAGTATGCCCTACAAACGTTTTCAGTATTCTTCAGGGAATTGGGATCTCAGAAGATTTAGTTCTGATCCAAACAAATTCACATTCCATGTTTTAGCTCAGTGGTATTTTTTTTTTTAAAAAAGAAAGAGCCACACAGCAAAAATGTGTTTACTTTGTTGGACAAACCAATCGGGGTCTCCAAAAAAAAAAAAAAAAGACGTGCCTAAACAAGAGTTATTTGAAAACAGACCCTCCACCCCCCATAGTGGATATAAGCAGGAGAGAAAGCCACCCGTGTTTTCAGTGTGCACATGGCTACCGCTTTCATAATCACTGACTTACATGAAAACTGGTCCTGTAAACTCTGCTGTTTTTGACACCGCTTTTTTGTTTTGTTTTGTAAAATTTCGGAAAATAAAATGTCAGTGTTGAAAAAAAAAAAAGTAGCTACACCCCAAACTCACTGCCACCGAGTCACTTCGTACTCTTGGTGACCCTCTGTAGGCGTCCCGAGTCTAAATATGGGTGTCGATGCCCTCCTCTTCTTCCTGAGGAGCGGCCGGTGGGGGGGGGGGGTTTGAATCCCCAGCCCGTGTTCAACACTAAGCCCTCCTGCTACCAGGACTGGTTTCATGTATAGGCGATGCCTGGTAAGTCTTCACTCAAGCAACACACGCTTGGTCTCAGACAAGCGTTATGTTAAATTGACTCAAATAATTCAACTTTGGCCCTCTGTGAGTGAAAAACGTCTTACCTCGGTGCTTATCCTGGAGAGATGTGACCCTTTGGGTAGGCCCATCGAGCATCCTTTCTCTGCCTGGCCTCCACAAGGCATCCCAGCTTTCTGGGAAAGCCTCACGGTGTCCTTCTTCCAGGCGCTCGAGGAGCTCCTTGAGATGGTCTCTGTCCCCTGACGTCATGTTATCTGCTCTCCCCCTGTGAACGCCCAGTGTGAAGGCCTCCCTGCCAAGAGGCAAGTCCTCTGAGGAGCTCCTGGTGGAAAACGCACAGCAGCTCTTCCGGGCTGTCACCGAGACGGTGAGGGCCGCAGAAGCCGCGAGTCTCCGGGTGAGTGTGGAGCCCAAGAGCGGGCCTTGGCGCAGAGCGCACCAGCATGGCACCCTGCACTTGGGTCAGACGGTGAGAGGGGCATGGTGAACTGTAGTGCACCACAAGAATATACTTTCTTCTTCTCTCCCCCCCACCCAATAATCTTAATGGGGACTCTTACAGCTCTTAGAACATTCAATATATCATTTGTATCAAGCATATTTGTATCTTCATTTCCAAATATTTTCTACTGGAGTCCTTGGTATAAGCTCCTCTTTCCCCCTCCTTTGTATGTGTGTGTGTGTGTGTGTGTGTGCTTATTTTATTGCACGATCAATCCATACGTCAATTGTATGCAGACCACATTTGCATACTTGTTGCCATCATCACTCTCAAAACATCCTCCCTCCACTTAGGCCCCCCCTATCAGCTCTCCATATTTCCCCTCCCTCTCCCTCCCCCCTCCCCCATGAACCCTTGATCATTTACAAATTGTCATGACTTTTTCGTATCATACACTGTCCGATGTGACCCTTCACTCACTTCCCTGTTGTCTGTGCCCCAGAGAGGAGGTCACATGTAGATCCCTGAAATTGGTTCCCTTTTTCTCTTCCACCCTCCCTCCCTCTACCCTCCTAGTATCACCACTCCCACCACTAGTCCTGAGGGACCATCCATGCTAAATTCCCCATGCTTCCGACTTCAGTGTACATCCCCTGTATACTTTCTTCTTTGTGCCTATTAAATTCAACTTCATTCCTTCGTCACCTCCTCCATCAGAATTCCTGACAAGGTGTCGATGAAACATTTCAAGTCCACCTCTAGGGGGAAGCCGTAGAGCAGTGGTTCTCAACCTTCCTGATGCCACTACCCTGTAAGACAGTGCCTCGTGTTGTGGTGACCCTGCCAACCATAACATTATTTCCGTTGCTATTGCATAGCTGTCATTTTGCTACTGCTATGAAAGAGTTGTTCGACCCCCCCAGAGGGTCGTGACCCACAGGTTGAGAACTGCTGCTTTAGATGGCTCAATTACAACAGCTCAAAGAGGACTGTCCGGGGCAGAAGATACAAGCTTCTCCTGGTCACTGTGCACTCTTAGAAGCACCGCTAGGAGCAGCCAAGCGCTGGTGGCAGCCCACTCCCTACCCTCATTGATGGCACACAGACATTTCACCTCCAATGAAGTTCCCTTCTCTTGACCCACGATTCCGTGCTTTAAGGAGAGGGCGCAGTCCTGTGACCACCCCTGCCATCCAGCTGCAGACTGAGCGCTTGACTTTCCTTTAGCCATTCTGTCGTCCGACCCTCCTCGGTACCCTGCCCGCTGGCCACCCCTGGTCAGTGCTCTGAACCCGTGACTTTGCCTGCTTCACCATGTCAGATATGTGAACACACAGGCATGTATGTACTTACGTACTCACACTCTATAACCTCTGGGGTTCGATTTATTACCGTTAGCACTGCGCCTTTAAAAGTAAATCAGGTGGTTGTGTGTGTGCGCGTTGGCACTTCCTTGTGATTGTTGAACAATACGCTGTTCTATGGAAGTTTCACAGCTTGTTTAGACACTCGCTAGTTAGGGGATAATTGGGTTGTTTCTGTTTTAGGAGCTCATGATTAGAGTCATTATAAACAACCCCACATGGGTTTTTATTTGTGTAACCCAAACAAAAGACACATGTTTACCACTACAAAACTTGCCAACTTGTTTCCCAGAGTGGCTGCACAGTTTTGTCTTCCCACTAGGAATGTGTGAGAAGACCCGCTGCTCTATGTTTTCCCCATCGCCTGCTCCTGAGCGATTGAAAAGAATCATCGCCATTCTTGACGGATGTCGTGGTGCTGACGTGTACTCCTCCGACCGCTCGGGAGGCCCAGCGTCTTCTCATTGACTTATCTGCCACGTGCAGGCATGCCTTCGTGAAGGCTCCACTCCCATCTGTGGTCCGTGTATCCCACTGTTTGTTTTCTTGTGTTTTGAGGTGTGTGTGTGTGTGTGTGTGTACACAAGCTCTAGATCACACAAGCTCTCGCTTATGGAAACAAGACCTTCGTCTGAAATCTGTTTTGCAGATATTTTCTTCAATTCCGTGATTTTCTTCCAGGTGTTCGATCTTTTAAAATTCTGATAAAATCTGATGTATACTTCTTTCTTCTTCTTTATAATACCATGTTTTGGGGACTGCAAATTTTGCAGTTTTCTTTTGTTTTTTTTGGGGGGGGGAGGTGGGGGACATCATTGCCCTGGTGGGAGTAGGAGGCCCAGCCTTGCTCCCGGAGAGCTGGTGCTGGACTTGAACCACCAACCCTGTGGGCTGCAGTCCCTCACACAACCACTGTGCCACAGGGGCTCAGCCCAAAATTTCGTTTTGGTTCTAGAAATTTTGGTTCCCCTCAAAGTGCCATACAATTACTCTCCCATGTTTACTCATACACATGTATGGCTGAAGGTTGCACATTTACATCTATGCCCCATGTTGAGTTAGTTTTTTGTACATGGAGTCAAGTACAGATTGAAGTTCAGTTTTTGCATGTGGACAGTGAGTCGTTCCA
>PVJH01022358.1:0-36794 GCA_004026705.1 Nesogale talazaci | reverse complement strand
ATCTATTCATACATCTATGATTTATATATTCCTCTTAGATATCTTAGAGATATTATTGTCATTTTATGTTAAGAAAACACCATCAATTCTCCCCCCGGGGGCATCGATTCCACTGCCATCAAGTCAATGCTGAATCGTAGCAACAGATAGGGCAATGTAGAAGTACCCCTGTGAGTCCCCAAGCCTGCAAACCTCCCCAGGAGGGGGACGTTTCGTCTATCCCCTGCAGAGCTAGCTGGTGTTTTTGAACTTGTGGCCTTACTGTGAGCAGTCTTGGGCTTGGCCACTATGCACTGAGAGTGTCACGAGTTTAGCCAATGGCACAGAATTTAAAACACGGTTACAAAAAGAAACTTATGCACAGGCTAGCTACGAACCACAATGCATAAACTGTGGACTTGTACAGATTAAACACGTCAGTGACTGGATACTGCACAAACAACAGAGGTTGATGATAGGGCAAATCTTTCAATAATATATATTGACAACAGCAGAAGCATGTCTATCAGGTTAATACATGTCCTAATGAAAACAGCAGGGTATTAAAATAGTGAGTATATGGTAGTTCCATGCCTCCATCCATTGGGTACCTTCCAAGCAAGAGAATTGAGCCAAAGGCCAAGGTCTGCCAGTTGTATGCCTTGGGACAGCAGTCATCTTCTTCTTCTCATACTAGAGAGTTTCAGCCTGAAGTCCAAGGGCTACAGGTGAGTTTGAGGCCAAGTCCAGTTCACTTCCTGGGGTTTCCACCTCGAATCCTTCTGGTGTGGCTTGTAAAGGATGTTGTGCATCTTTAAAGAATGGACTCTAAAGCCCCAGGAGTCTAGCATACAGCCTAGGTCACCAAGGACTACTTGGAAACCAGATCAGAAATGTCCAATGAGGATCTTATTCTCCCCTTGGGCTCCTGTAAGTATTGTTAAGCATTTTTTCCAGATGGGTTGTCCCTCCCCATTTTCCTACCAACAGAGATGCAATTGCCTTCTCTGAGGTATGCATATCCTCATCCGTCCACCTTGACTTGACTTTCCTGTAATTACTTTGATTTCTCTATAGTCCTTCACCTTCTCAGGGTTGTAAAATCATTTATCCCCAAAGGAGAGCAGTTTTGCCATCTCAAGAAGGCTGAGGTTGTTAGGTCAGCATTGAGTGCCATGAAAAGTTACTTTTGAGTCAAAGATTGACAAATAGGGTGGTGGGGCTCGGGGTGCTGTACTCCATAGACAGGCTCACAAAGTGAACTCTTGAGCCTTCTCCTGGTGGGCCACAGGGCCAGGCTATCTGCTGGCTTTGTTTCACAGCTGACGTCATCAGGCCGCCTTGCACAGAATGTCTTCTCCCATCTCCCACCTCCGCTAGATACACGGCCTGATGCTGTATGCCCTACTCAGATCCCAGACAGTTTCCCTTTCTAATAAGATCTGCATTCCTTTTGTCTTTTTCTTATTTCGCCCATTCTGTAATCCTTTCAATATACTCTCTAATTCTCTCACTAAGAGTTGCCCAGAGTCAAATTAATAAGTTTGGAGTTTGGGCTAAAGGTAATAGGAGATAAAGTAACATATAAACATAGACACTTTTTTATCCTCCCCCTCTCCCCTAACAGAACTAGATTTACCCGTGTCTAAAAAGTGATTATGAATATGTCCTTAATTTTCTATTACAATTAGGCTCATTTGTTTGGAATCTTCACTAGAAGTATAACTTCACATATTCACTTCATTTTAGAGTATAAAAGTTTCAAGGATATTATAAATAGAAAGCTGTTATCCTAGGATAACTCTGAAAATAGAACTGATGAGAGAAATCATAAATGCAACATACAAATTAGAAGATTAAAAAAAGGAAATCTAAATATGAGGGATGTGTGGATCAGGGGTAGAATTCTCACTTTGGATGCAGAAATCCCAGGTTTAATTCCTGACAACAACAACAACGAAAGAATTGTCAGGCACTCTCAAATTCAACAAAATCTGCCCTGGCCTCCAATGAATGCCTCATGCTCTTTAAATAAATGGCTTAGCCAATCTTCATCAGCCATAAATATGTCTCCCACTGAAATCTCTCCCTTCTTTCATTTACTTTTCTCTGCATTTGCACTGTCCCTATTCTGGTTTTAAGACAAAATCGTATGTTGTTTTGTGACGATCGTGTTAAAACAGTTAATACCTTGAGCAAGACTTTATACCTTGAGCAAGACTTATTCTTGGCGTCAGAATGTTCCAAACAGCCAAACCCTCAGCCATCAAGTCAATTCTACTCTCAGGGATCCTATAACACAGAGTAGAACTGCCCCTGTGGTAACTCTCTATGGGAGTATAAAGCCTCACTTTTGTCCCTTGGAGCAACTGGTGATTTCGAACTGCCAACCTTCTGGCTATCAGCAGAACATATAACCACTACACCACCAAGACTCCTTCAGAATGTTCCAAGCATGGCCTTATAATTGCTTTTGGAGCTTTTGAGTATCCAATAAAGTCAGTGATCTCATTACTGTAACAAGAAGATTTCATATCCGTGATGCTCTTTTCGATCTCTTCCTTGGGGGAGTGGGGGGAGGGGAGGTACACCACCACTGGTGACTAGAGTTACAATCTGTGTCTCCAAAATTCCAATTCATGATTAAGGACTATCTGATTAAGTAAAGAACATGAGAAGTCACAAATTCAAGGCACCTTGAGAAGGCTAGAATTAACCATTTGAAACATGAGCCTTGCAAACTCAGCTAAGGATGCCTCCAGCCTTGTCTGAAAAGTACATAAGAGCACAATTGATTCTCCCCATCAACACCTTACCTGAAAAGCCTTTCTCAGAGTCACCAACCTCTACACACTTTTTTACATATACTTGCAAGAGGAACTTTTATTGTGAGTTGTTAATAGTTTCAGAAACAGAAGCAGATTAGCTCT
The DNA here is from genome assembly GCA_004026705.1 of Nesogale talazaci. Lineage (NCBI taxonomy): Eukaryota > Metazoa > Chordata > Mammalia > Afrosoricida > Tenrecidae > Nesogale > Nesogale talazaci. The sequence continues at coordinate 33,885 of PVJH01022358.1, read as the reverse complement.
CAGTCCAACATGATTGAAGCTTAGCCATTTAACCTCTCAAACTTAATCCAAAATAAATATCTCATCTCTTTCCTTTTCATTTTAACAGCCCACCTACCTCATTTCAATGTGGAAATATCCTCATTAAATAGGACCCCACACACAGGGAAACATGCTCCCTGGGGAGGGGAGTCAGGAGCTCAATGCACAAAAAGAAATACTGGAAATAGAACTCTGAGATTCAGCCATAAATTAGCAAGGAGGTCCCTAAGGCAAGTTAAAGGCAAATAAAACACATAGCTCCAGAGTAGGTTTGGGGCTTACACTCAATCCTAGCTCCAATTTAAGAATAATGCATTCTTCCATCATATCATGGTCCCGCTCACCACTCACCCTCATAAAAGGTACACAGAAGCTATGGTGCTTTAGCAAAGTGCAGTGAAGAAATTAGATGGTACCCGGCTCTCAGAATAGTATCTGGGGTTTAAAAACTGGCTTCCAAACAAGTAGCCACCTAAGTGAGATATAAACTAAGCCCATATGAAAGAAGCACACCAACATCTGGGACCCAAGGGTTGTAAATCACAGTCATCAAAAGGAGGGGATACTATCTGTGATAGTTGAAGTTTATTGTGTCAACCCAGCAATAAACACATGTGGGATTAATTGAAGGGTAGAGTGATATATGGCTTGGTGAGCCTCACCTTTCTTATTCTCTAGTCTTGTTTTCTGATAGTTAGGACAAGTGTGTGGCAGACTTAGCTGGTTCTCTGCCTCAGCTGGCAAGGCTCGCTTCCTGCAAGATATCCCTGAGTAGAAGTCACATGGACCTACCCTGATGCAGCCCTGGGTGCTAGAGAAGCCACATGGAGAACTCTGCCAGTGCTGAGATGCTTACACACTCACTGATTCTTCTTTCCTCCTGCATTCAGCATCGTTACACATGTTTTGCAAGATTAAGGAAAACTTTGTAGATAGGTGTCGGACATGTGAGCTAATGTTGAACTTATGGGTTTGGACAGCAGTGGTTGGCATGCTTTCTTAATATATACTTACATTTTATATAATATATATATATATGCTTCTGTGGATTTGTTTTCTTTACTACACCCAGACTAACACAGTATCAGAGCCTATATTATGAAATTATAGCTTGCAAAAGACTATGGATGACAGTGGAAACCCAAGACACATTTGTGAGATCTACACATGAAGTAAACCTCTGGTGATTTCCCTCTATTCAGAATGAAGGGAGAAAAATGCACTGGTTACCAAGCAGAGGGTTTTGGAGAGATGACTATAGGAGATAAAAACCTGACATGACAGTAATGCTCCGCCTCCCCCCAAAAAAACCCTGACTTGAATGGTTAAAACTTTGTCATTTGGTCCCTTCTCTGATCAGACATTGGGCCTGGATCTGGTTTTCAACATTTTCTGGGTCTGGGTTTGTTTGGGGTTTGTGTGTGTGTATGTGTGTGTATGTGTGTGTGTGTGTGTGTATGTTTCACATTAGGGTTTGTCTCTGATATATTTTGTCATTGTGGCTAGTTCTTTTGAATTTTCCTTATGTATTTTTCTGTTTTCTGAGATATAAAACCCAAGCTTGATTAACCTATAGAGATAAGTAGGAAAAGCGTTCCTGAGAATGGGGTGGGGGGGAGTAAAGGGGAGGTGGTGATATCAAGGACTTCAAAAGAGAAGGAAATGATTTGAAACTTAGCAGTTGCACAATATTACTTCGGCGATTGAATTATGGAATGATAACAATGTCCGTATCAGCTCCCAATAACATGGTTTTGAGAATACAGAGTCCTGATGATGTGATGATGTAAGTCAGGCGGTGGGCTGCAAACTGCAACATTGGTGGTTCAGAACCACCAGTCTCCACACAGGGAAAAAGTGAGACTGTGTTTCCATAAAGATTTACAGTCTGAGAAGTCCTGTATAGAATCTCTAGGAGTGGACATTCGTGGGGGGGGTTGTTTTATTTTGTTTTTAAAGGAAACAAAACCTTCCAATGTGTGAGGAAATAAATCCACCTACAAATGCCAAAAAGTCCTGGTGTGATGACTGAAAAGGCCAGCTGTCTATAAGACACACAAACGGGCAAGGTGCAGCTGGCCGGGAGCCAGCCCTTCAAAGCCCCAAGAGATGCCCTGGGTGTAGGCCACATGCAAAAACCCATCTTCATCTGCTTCCTTCTCGTCAAGCACCCATCCTCAGTTAGGCTAGATGTAAGCCTGTCTCCTCCACAAAGGAAAAGGTCGTCTGCCCAGAAGGAAGCTGGGTCCTTTTCCTGTTGATCCCATGGACTGAGCCACCATGGTGTCAGATGGAATCAGGTATTTCTGTTTGTCAGTGGCAGTGATCTGAGAGCCCAGAGACTTTTCCCACAATCACCTGGATATCATCAGGGTGTTCAATGTGCATTTCCACAGAGGCCAAGCTTCTGTGTTCCAGAAAAGTGGCCCTCCTTAAACATCCACATGATGGCAGCAACGAGGAGGGTCAGAGACACCTCTCGGAGGAGTCAAACGAGTTCAGCTCACAGGCCACTAGAAGGACCACAGCAGTGGCAGCTGCCCCATTCTGTCCACTTCAAGGTGAGACCAAAAGACCATCTGTTGGATGAACTAATTCCTAATCCCAGTTCAACAATGTCTGTGTGTAGCTCAAGGTCAACACAGACATTGGCTGGCCTGTAAGATCTTTCTTACTGAAACACTAGCAGCTCCTCTTTGCAGTGGAAGTCTCCACTGATTAAAAAATAATAATAATAATAATAGCCCTGTGCCTGTTTAAAACAGCCTGGTCGCTAAAAATAGCCACGCACACTCCTTAGGGCATTCACCACAATCAGCTTCCGTAACCTGCCAAGGTGAAAACTCCTGATGTGTCTTTCTCCAAAGCACGTGTTCACACCATAGCCTCACGCTGCCTGGCCTTGGGACGGAGAGTTGGCCCTGAGTAAACTTTAGACACACCACCTTTCTAGACCCAGGGTCACTGAGGCTAGGGGTGGTTTTTTCTACCTCTCAATGATGAGTGATAATGAAAGCTATAACCTGAATCATGCGCTTTAAAAGAAAAAAAAAATGTTTGCATCAAGTTCACTCCAATGCCTGGCAAGTGCCTGAGAGGAGGACTGTGCTCTGAAGGTTTCTTTCTTTCTTTTTTCAATAAATAAGAAAGAGCTTTATCTCAAAGAGTAATTGCATCTTAAGAACACATTCCAGCCCAGTCCAGATCAAGTCCATAGGTCCAATATCAGGGCATAGGTCCAAGACCAGTCCATAGTTCCCCCTTCAGACTCACGCAGGCTCATGTAATGACGCCAAATGCAGGGAACTCGCAGGCTGGTGCGTGCAAAGTCTTGTGGATCCAATGGCGGTGGATGCATCTCAGTGCTGGCTCCACCAAGTTTCCATGTGATTTTAGGAAGTAGAGGAGATGCCCCCAATCTCTAACCTTTCCATTAGCAGGCACCTGCCAGGGACTCCGACTGAGTGCATTATGTTGTAGCAAGTCTGAAAGACTTCCAAATGGGGCCTTATGTAAGTCTCACACAACTAACCACCCCCGTCCCCCTCTGTGGGTGATGAAGTTTCTCGAAGTTAAAGACCACCGCCGACAGCCAAGTAATTGAGCTTTGAACCCGGATGGTGCTCTGAGAAGCCCTGCTCTCAACCACGCACCTGACCGTCCTCATGCCACCCACTCCTAACCCCCACCCCCAAGAGGCAACCCTTCTGAGCCTTAGGAGTTCTTCGAAGCCACCAGATGGCTGATGGAGAAGAGGGTGTGACAAAAGAAGTCACGGGCCCATTCGCCTTCCAGGGGAACAAAGTCTCGATGGGCTGTGGGGCCGGTCGTGGTGGTGCAGGGCCCTCTGTGAGTCAGTTCCAACCGTACCTACAGACAACAGAGCGAAACACAGGACCCAGTCCTTGTGCTGCCCTCATGACTGTCTTCCGTCTGTGCCCACTGAGGCAGCCATGGTGCCCATCCACCTTGGGGAGGGCCTTCAGAATCCTAAATTTGAAGACACCCCCTGGGCTGGCTCCCTGGCGTTTGGCACCAGTGTCCTCTGGCGGTTATGTCACCCTCTCTCCACCACTGTACGACTCCCAGGCTTATGGGCCCTCTCGATAGGGCCATGTCGGGTGAAGTGAGGACTTTCCCACAATTATATATACTCCAAACTACTTAGTAACTACTTGCCAGCATTTGGTGGGAGAGCAGAAGCTTAGAGATCTTCTCCCTAAAGACACCAGCTATCAGAGGCCTTTGTGTGTCAGAACAGTGAAAGTTTTAGCTAAACCAAGCCTCCTGCCCAAGGGCAATCAAGGTTAGGCAGCCATCAGGAATCTAGGTCTGTCCATCTTGTCACATGGGAACCCCATACTTCCCTCTCTTATAATGTGTACCTATAGCACACCCTTTACTGTGACATATGTCTTTACTTGTAATTAGGGGACTTGCATGGCTCCAAAAGGTATATAAGGCTTGGGCAGAAGAAAGAAGCTAAAGTTCTCCCTCTCTCTCTCTCTCCCCCTCATGTTTTCCCCTCCCTCCCCCTCTCTCTCTCTCTCTCTCTCTCTCTCTCTCTCTCTACATGGACTACCTAATGGGATTGAGGTGAGCGTGCTACCATGAGATGTGTCTGACTCTATTATTCTTCTTTCTCATGCTCTCTATAACTTTACTATAATAATTAATAATTTTCACTGTGCAACTGCACCTATCAAACCCGTGATGTAGGTATCAGAGGCTCACTTCCTCTGATAGAGCCAGGGAATAAAGACTACCCTCCTTCATGAATGAGGGAGTTCTTCAAAGGCCCCTGAATGAAAAAATCAGAGGAGTCTCTGGGTGGTACCAATAGTTACCATGGTTGGCTGCTGACCACCATGTTGAAGGTGTGAGTCCACCCAGGTGCCACTCAAAGGCCTGGGGCGCTCCTTCTGCAAAACCAGCCACAGAAGGCTCCCCAGAGCACAAGTCGGCCCGCAGCCGCCAAACGCTAAGTAATTGAGCTTTGAACCCAGACAGTGCTTCCCCACCCCAGCCCCAGCAGTCAGCACATCGCTTCCATTCTAGTTGTTTTCCTCAAACGTTGTCATTGTCCCTGACAGCCTTCTCTTCCCAGGGCCAGCCACAGCGTGCCCAGGGCCAGCGGGCAGCACAGTCACAAAGTGCCAGCATGCTAGGGGAAAGAGCACATGGCACAGAGCAGGACCTGCTGTGGAATCAGGAGTAAGAGCTGCAGAATTTGGGTCAAGCCACAAGAGCACTCTCTGATTTGGGGACAGAGGTCTTCTTGCCCTTGCAGGCCAGAATCCTTATCCAGGAATTCTAGGGCTGTTATTCCTATTCTGACGGCAGCCGCTCCACCACATCCTCAGGTCTTCATCCCCTCCCTTCCCCCCCCCCACCTTCCTACCCACTGTTGCTAAATTTAAACCCTCGTCTGTCCTTTTTCCTGTAGGATGAGGATATTTTAAGTGAGCGACAGTGCGATGCCGCAGGAGATGCGATGACACTGTGCTGAGAAAGTAAACGTGCCAGCTCCTCTCCTCTGCACGCCAGCCTGCCAGGGACTAGTCCATGCCACACTCAGGGACACCCCTACACCCATCCTCCTGCCTCCTGCTCTTCCTCTCGCAGGAGGCAGCCTGAGGGTGCTCGCGGGGAGCCCCCAGCAGGTCTCTGGGTGAAGAGACCATCCCCAGGAAGGTGGATTCGGAAAATCTGGGCCCAGGGGGAGATAATTAGCATAAGCTCACCCTCCATCTGTGTTTCTCAAGCCCCCACAAGACACCTCAGGTGGGAGGAATTCCCCAGATCAGCACAGTGTAAGAGCTGAGTTGTGAGACATCTGGAGGGAGATCGCCTTTGAGGAGCTCCAGACTTGGACATAGCATCCCAAAGGAACATGAACTCTTTCCTTGTTGACCTACCCCAGTAACTCCCAAAGGGGAGGCAGGGCACTCTGCGGGCCAGAGAAATGAACGCTTCAGAACTACTGCTGGTCAGAGCCACTGCCCAGAGGTTGCAGGAGGTGGGATCCAAACCAGAATGAACAGAGACTCCGGTGTTCAACACCATCAATTTGCTGTGTCCACCTAGGTGGCGTGAAGGCAAGAGTTCAGGCTTCTGGTCTGGTAACGGGAAGAGGAATGCATTCTGGGCTGGGGCTGGCGGGAGCCTAGAGGCCTCTACAGCATCACTGGCCACAAAAGCATAGCTGTTCGTCCTGCACCTTTCAAGAAGCTAATTCATTTTCACTGCTGAGGGCAGACTCGAAGCAAAACGATCTCCTATTGCAGGAAGAAAGATTTGAATCTAGCCAGAGAAAACCTATTGCTGTTTCAAGTTCAATAGGGACGAGGTGTGTGGGAACCCCTGCCCAATCCCTGGTGTGATGCAATGGATGACTTGTTGAAGATCCCCCAAGCATGGCCTTTATGACTTGACGTACAAACCATGTATGGGACTCTAAGACGGGGATTGGTCCATTTTGTCATCCTGCTGGGTTTAACCTGAGTCATCTCAGAAGCAGAAACAGGGATCTCACTGCCATTAAGAAAGAATGACCCAGGAGTGGCGTGTGTCTGCTGGAAGCCAAGATCCCTGCACGTTGAGCCTCCTTGATCCAGGCGACAGAGAGATGTGATTGACACCGGAGAGGCAGTGAGAGCAGAACCAATAGCATATCATGGAGCAGAGGGCTTCCCAGCCCAGGGGGTGAGAAAGCGAAGTCCCTGAGGGCAGGAGGTTCATCTATAGAGTGGGGGGCTTCCAGGTACTTCATTGAGGGAGCTTGATTTGCCAACCAAGAGATTTAGAGTACCGTACCTTGAAATGGAGGCTTTGGATGGGGTAGAGTGCCTTGAGTGCATTTATTGGCAGCACTGAAGGAGCGCTGTGATATTGCTGATAGCTGAAAAACAGACAGAAGCTCACCTATAGGCAGGGCTGAGAAATGACACTTGCGATAGCTAGGTTTTGTCTGGGTTGACTAGAAAAAGAAATCCAAAGACACTCATAGGTACATAAAGGAGGGGCTTTTATCCAAGAGCAATTGAATCTTGAGAAAACATTCCAACTCAGTCCAGTCTAAGCCCACAAGTTTGATATTAGCCCATATGCTCGAGACCAATCTATAAAGCCCTCTTTGGGCTCACGAAACACATGCAAGGAAACCAAAAACAGGACGATCACAAGGCAGTGGGTAGAAAGTCTTTGGATCCAGTGGTGGTGTAAGCATCTCAGGGCTGGCAGGAGTCTCCACATTGCCTGTCTAGGTCCAGGTTTCTGGCTACATCAGGGTAGGTCTATGTGGCATCCTCAGGGATGTCTCACAGAGAGCCAGCCTTGTCAGTTGAGTCCCTCAGGAAGTGAGTGTTGCTCATAGACCGTCTTCAAGGAGGTGAATCGAGATAGTGTCTCTACCTCCAAGAAGGAATTACCACATTTCCCAGAATTCTGCCCACACAGACGTCTCATTGGCCATCTCCAGATCGACAGGCTAGACTCCACCCCTGGAGAGATGTGATTGACACCAGAGAGGCAGTGACAGCAGAACCAAGAACATGTCATGTAACATTCTTAATCCTCAAATTGACACCAGATTAGGTGACTGCCACAGGTGTAGTGTGCCAACTAAGCCAATAGGAACAGGTCACAGCTTGAGTGGAGGATGACTGAAATAAAGACAGCAGACATCCCATTTCCTCTTGCTCCCTGGTGATCCACGCAGTGGGGTGTTGCTTTATAGCTAGTGCTCTGACCCACCCTGTGTGCCACCCTGTGGGCCAAACCAACCCATGGATCATGTCACTGGAGCTGGAGACTCCTTCAAGACCTGCTTTGTCATGCTGCTAGTTCATACATCACTTGAGCTCGAGGCTGGTGGGTCCTGTCACTGTGCTGATCCTATCAAGGCCTGCTCCACTGAGCTCCTGAGCTACAGACAGTTGTTGACCACTCTGCTGTCTGCTGCCTGCAAGCAGACTCTGCCTGCCTTGCCTGAGGGAAGACTGTTGTCTGCTTCCTTGATCTTGGATCCAGTTGAAGGACTTTCAGTATATTAACAGTTCCTTGTAAGTGAGGTGAACTAAAAGTCTTCTGTACTGCTTTGTGGACTAATTAGTTGTTATATTCCTTCTCACTATATAAACCTGTCCGTGTGTGTGTGTGTGTGTGTGTGTAGGGGGGTTGTAATCATAAGTGTCTTGGCTTTGTTCCTCTAGAAAACCCTGCCTAACACAGCACTCTTGGCCTAAGGACTATAACCTGAGAATTTATGGTCCTGAATTATAACTCATTAGCTTCCCTAATAAACCCTGTGAACATGAGTACGGTATGTACATTATGTGTGGGTTTTTCATAATGAATTATGGAACCCAGAAGAGAAGCAGAGGGTTTCTTTAGAGGAACAATTGGAGTGGGACTTGGTAAAGAAGATTGGAGGATGCTTGATTTTCACCTCATTGGACTCGACCTTAAACTGATGTTGAGTTTGATTCTCCTTCCTCTTTGTGAAGTCAAAGGAGGTCAGATTCTGCTCCCACACTATTTTTTACACCTGGCATCTTGAAGTCTAGCTAGAGTCTATGAGAAAGGTTAGAGAATTTCCTTCCAGAAGATCTTAAACAACAAAATAAAGATCCATTTAGAGTCCTACCTGTTGCCTTTTGCCTACATCATTGATGCTGGCACCCTACCTCATTGGTGCCAACTTGTGTGTGTGTGTGTATGTGTGTGTGTGCGCGTGAGCGCGGGCACACGCACACGCGTGGAGAGAGAGAGAGAAAGTGGAATCTCAGTTCAAGAAATGTGGTGACACAAGCATTTCAAGATCTTTTCCCATCCTCCATGTTCCAGTTTGACACCACTCCTAAAACCACCACCATGACATGTCTAGGTACCCAACTGTTACATGGGAAGATGATGATAACCACAGACTTGGGTCTGGGATATCAGATACCAGGGTGGAGAGGAGACAGGAAAAATAGGCTGTTGTATTCTGCACCTATAAGACATCATCGGTGGTCCGTAGTTATGATGCTGGAAGAATTGCATTTCAGAAGCAGCCGTGTTGGGCTCAGAGACAAATGACCAAGAGGTGGGGAGAAGTAGGCAGAGACTCCGAGGAAGACTGCATGCATCTTTCAAGTGTGTGTCTACGAGAAGGGGAAAAAACATGCTTACCCTTTCATTCATTTCCTAGTGTGGAGGCTTCCCCAGTCCCAGTCCTGGGGCAGGGGGGGGGGGGCGCGGGGGCTTCACGGTCACAGAGAACAAATGAAGTCCATTTTTCTTCTGTCCCTCTGAGGCCAGGAGGTGGGGCAAAACTAGGAAGGGTAGCAAAAAGGAGGAAAAGGTTTGTGCTCACTGGAATTTAGTACCATGCTTCTGGAAAGCTCTCTGACACTGCTTTGAGGGCTCAAGATCTCAGGTGGTAGAAGACTCTGGCCTTTCGAGCCACCAGCCTGAGCCTGTGAGGAGTTCCACGTTGAAACAATAGGGCTGGCTGAGCCCCGGTGGCATAGTGGTTGTGCGCGGGACTGCGGCCCACTGGGACGGAGGTTCAATTCCTGCTCCCAGGAGCAGAGGCTGGGCCTCCTACTCCCACCACCAGGGCAGTGATGCCTAAAAAAAAAAAAAAAGAAAGAAACAATAGGGCTGTCTCCCACATGGCATTGCCACATTGACCCCATCATCAGCCTGGCCTCCCAGCAGCCCCCACCACAGAAGAGGTTACTCCAGGTCACCTGCTTCCACCACTTTTCTGTCCTCTGTGCACTGTCCTCCTGGGTCTGTGGTCACCAGAGCAGCTCTCCTCTCTCCTCCTGTCATGTGTCTTTTACAGAGTCCCTAAGTGAGGGGTGCTGAGGACACAGAGGAAACTCTGGCAGTAGAGACAGATTCATGCCACAGCCTTGTAGAAAGTGCGGGTAATGGAGGGGTGGACAGGGGCTGCAGGGCGTGGAAGACCTCCCAGGAGAGGGAGCACTTGAACTGGATCTTCAGTGACAAATAGAGGCTTGCTAGGCTCACAGAGGTGAAAGAACATTCTAGTCAGAGAGAACCATAGGTGCAAAAGCCCAGAGGCCAAGGAGAGCAAAGGAAGTGAGTTTGGGGCAAATAAAAGTGGTTTGTGTGCATGGAGTGGGGCAGAGAGACCCGAGGGGGAAGAAGAGGGAGCCTGGCCTGCCTGGATGGAGGGCGGAGGTGGCCTGCCAGGGGGTCAGGACTTGACCCTGGACATAATTGGGAGGTGGGCAAGATTCCTGATACAAAGAAGTGATATGGCCAGAGTTGGACACAGTTCAGGATGGGCTGGAGTGGAGCAAGACCACAGAGGCAAGAGCAGGAAGGGGGTGAGCAGATAAGAGGCTCTTATAACAGACGAGGCATAAAATGAAGAGTACAAGCTAAGCGGGAGGAGGCAAAAAAGACATGTTTGAGAGATTCTACGGGGTGACAGTTTAGTCACCAACTGGTCATGGGAGTAAGGGAAAGGGAGGAATCCAGACTGACTAGAACCGGAGTTTCTGGTTCAGGGAACCGGGTGAAAGGTGGCAGTGGCAGGGCACAGAGGAGAGACAAGAACTCGGGCAAAGGTTCCGTTCAGAACAGAGGACACCCAGATGGAGATTCCAGCAGGTGGTCCCAAATCTGCGTGAGGCAAGATGACTAGGTCTGAGCTGGACGTAAGAATGCGTCAATGCACAGTTGGAGGTTCAAGCTCTGAGAGGACTGGAAGTCTCTACCTTGCCCAGGAGCAGAGTCAGATGCCAAAAACTCCCAGGGCAATCAATCAGTGCCCAGCTCCAAGGGCAATCTCTCCCCCAGCTTCTAGAGAAGGAGCTATAATCGCATGGAGGAGTCCCCACAAATACCTTCCTGTTCTTGTCTGACTGCCTCCGTCCAGAGACTTTGCAGACCTGCAGGCCTCATCTGGCGTCCACTGCCACCCGAGCTATCCGGCTCATGTCGCTCTTCTTACTGCTCCTCTGACGGGTGTGTCTGCCAGACTTGAAGAAGGACAGTGAATCTCCCCAGTTAACAGAAAGTGCTCAATGACACCTCCTCACGGTGTCCTACCTGCAACACCTTAGATATGGCTCTGCCTGCACCCCCAACTGTGTTACAGAGACCCACCGCCTCTCAGAACTACAGGAAACATGAGTGATGATCTGATCCCGTCATACCATGCGAAGATATTGAAACTTCTCAAAAAGAAAGACCAAACCCAGTGCCCTGGAGTCCATTTTGACTCACGGCGACCCTATGGGACTGGACAGAACTGTCCCCCTGGTTGCTGAGACTGACACCAAAGCCTCTTCTTTCTCCCGAAGAGAGGGCTGGTGGGCTCCAACTGCTGACCTTGAAGTAGCAGCCTATCACATAAGCACTATGCCAGCAGGGCCTGGTGTTTCCTGGGGCAAGGACACCACAGGAGAGAAGGCCCCATTAGCAGTTCACTGTTCTGATATAAGCCCATCTGGCTATAGTCTCCTATGACTGGGAGCAGCGGTTCTCTACCTGTGGGTTATGACCCCTTTGGGGGTGAAGTGACCCTTTCACAGGGGTCGCCTGATTCATCACAGTAGCAAAATGACGTAAAAAATCATTTTATGGCTGGGGGTTCATCACAACATGAGGAGCTATATAAAAGGGTCACGGCCTTAGGAAGGTTGAGAACCCCTGACTTGGAGCTTAGGCAAGACCTGGGCTAGAGAACCAGTGACCCAACTGGCTGAAAAACTCATCAGGTGCCCACTCTCAGGCCAGGCTACTGGGTCAGCAAGGATGACTCTCAGCAGACATATTGGGGTGCTGTGTGGACATGGACCTGGGGCCAAAATTGGTTACCAAGAGAAAACTCAGCCTTTGGAACCAGTCTCCACATCACTCTCACTCGCCGTAATGGCTGCCTGCTCTCTCTCTCTCTCTCTCTCTCTCTCTCTCCCTCCCTTGGACTCCAGGCCTAGAAGGACGTGTGCTCATGGTGGAATATTCCAAATGATGGAGAATACCACCGATGGTGAGCATGCTTGCTGCTAACTCGGAGGCTGGCAGTTCAAATCCAGTTAGAGGTTCCTCAGATAAAAAAAACCTGGTGATCTACTTCCAAGTGGTGGGCCACCCCACCCTGTGTCCCCACCATGCAGGGAGTGCCTGCCAGGATCTGCGGCACCGCCGTGTCCTTGTCTTTCCTCTGTCAGGAGATGCTGAGGGAAGGAGGCAGCGAGATGCTGGTCCCAGTTTCCTTTCCCAGGGGCCTGGAGCGCTGGGGATTTTCCCAGGTTCATGGCAGCTGGGATGAGAGAGCCTATCATCTGTGGCCACAAACAAGAGGCAACTCGTAAAACATTTTTTTCTGGTTGTTTTATTTGAAAATCCTAGGATGTGTCCCCCTTCCTCACCAGTCCCATCCCCTACCCCACCCCAAGAACATGACAATGCCACACATACACGCACACATACATACATACACACACAAGGCTGTGAGCTGCACACGGGAACATAGGGGCTGCGCTCACGACAACATTGAAAAAATATACATTATATATATTACACCCGGTGGGCCCCTGCTTCCCACCTCCATCCCCTAGCCAGGGCCAGGCCCGAAAGGAAGGGGCAGGGGCCTAGACCCCCAGGATTGCAAGGGTGGGAGGGGAGAAGACAAAACAGGAAGGGAGCTGGGAACAGGGGAGAAGCAGGGGTCCCCAGAGTGAAATGGAAATAGAAGTGGTTGGGGATCACAAGGGGAGAAACAGGGATGGCTAACGCTGGGGAGGGGGGTGGCGGGGAGGAGGACAGAGGGAGAAATTCTTCTCAGGGACAGGAGAGAGTAGGGAGGGATAGAGCAGAGGACTTCCTTCCATGCCACCCCCGCCCCTGCCATTGCTACACACTCCTCCCACCTATACTGTGCGTGGATGGTGGGGCAGGGGGAGACCGTCAGAGCTAAGGCTCATAGTCACAGAAGGGGGGGGGGCGGAGAAAAGGCTGCCAAAGTCCTCCAGCTACCTTTCCACAGCAGCCAGACCGACCTGCCCACCAGGTTAGTCCAGGAAGGCCAGAAGCCAGAGCCGTTCAAGGAGTCTAAGGGGAGAGGGAAGCGGGGGAGGCGAGAGGGGAGGCACAGGTCCCAAGGGGACCCACTGGGATTTGGAGACTGGAGGAAGATTCCCTCCGAGGGGCTCTTGGTCTCTCTTCTCTCCCAAGGTCCTTCTCCCTTTTCGGGGTGTGCCTGTCTCGCCAGGGCTGGGTCTGCTCTGTTGTCAGGGGAGGGGTGTCGGCCTTAGTAGCGGTGAGGGGGGGTCTCAATGATGCGTCTCTCGTCGCTGCTGGGGGAGTCGGCTGCCTCTGAGTCGCTGCTGTCCTCTTCCTCCTGCTGCCCCCCTGCAGCCCCAGTCACACCGACCTGCCGGTTCTGGTAGGACTAGAGAGGGCAGGAACCATGAACAGGGTTCAGTGGCAGGCACGCACCTCAGATCCTCTCCTCCCCAGTGTTCTCCCTGCCCCCCAGCCTCCCTCCCACCCACTGAAGCCTGGGGAGGTGGAGGAAGCCATCGAAGCCAGAACCTGGGTCCTTGTTTGCAGGTTGAATGTTCCAGGCAGGGGAGTCAGCGGGGTGGGGAGCCCATCCCCCAGGGCCACTCACCTCCATGGGGTTCACGATGATCGTGAGGGCTGAGTCATCCCAGAAGAGGTCAGGGTCCTTGGGGTCACTGGAGGCCCCCGGGCTGAGCGCGGCGCCCGAGACTCGGCGGTGAAGGGAGTGGATGCGCACGAGGCCCAGGATGACCATGAGCACCAGGAAACCCACGCAGACCACGATGATGAGGGTGGCGGCACTCGGGACCACTGCGGCGGGGGGTGGGGGGGAGAGCGGGCATGAGCTGACGGTGGGCCCTTAGGGGGCTGCAAACAGCAGTGGCGGGGGCTGGGTGGAGGAGGGAGCCCAAAGGTGAGAGGGGACAGGACCCAGGGTAGCCAGATGTGGGGGCATCGTCCCACAGAGCTGGAAGAGAAATGGAGCCCGCTGGGAAGGACAGGGGATGGGGCCGGGGCAGGGCAGGCCCGCGTGGTTGTAAGCGGTTGTAAGGGTCTCTGCCAAGAGGTCAAGAATGGGAATGTGCCAACATCGCTCTGCTTGTGCCATCCCCAGGGCCCACTCAGCCTAGGAAAGAGACGCCCCAGTGCCCAGATGGGGAAGGGAGAGGCAGCCACAGGAACCTGGCTGGTGCAGGGGTCCAAGAAGATGGTGCCAGTCTGAAACAGGAAGGCAGGTCTAAGTTCCTCAGCGGGGCCAGGGGCAGCTGTTACCCACCTTCCCTGAGCTCACTCCTGCTGGCTGGCAACTCCCTTCTGGTGGGCTCCCGGCTGCTGGACGTAGGGAGCTTCTGCTCCACCCTAGTCTGCTCCTGACGGGTGGCCGTCTCCACCCTGGGCCCCTCCTGCCTGCGATCCCGGTCCCGATCCCGATCCCGCAGCCTCACTCTGACGCCCAGGTTCAGGGGGGCATAGACCCGGAAGGGCAGAGAGAAGTGGAAGGGCGCGTGCACCCTCACCCTCACCTCGGAGCTGATGGCGGCCAAGCAGAAGTGCATGCTCAGGTACAGGCCCAGGAAGAACATGTGGATGTACAGCTGGGCAGTGGACCACAGAGGCCGCACCTGAGACAGGGTCCTGCCGGCCCACACGCCGGCCCGCAGCAGCCGCCTGGCGGCCTGCTCGCCCAGCGGGATCAGAGGACTGCGCCCGAGGGCGTCCAGCAGGGCGCTGTAGAGCCACATGTGAAGCATCACCCAGCTCCCCACCAGCTGAGCGAGCAAGGCGATGCCCTGAAGGAAGGCGTACGCGCTGCAGACGTGGACCGCGAGGGCCGCCGAGCGAATCGTCCGGAGCCCGACCCTGCCCGCCTCCTGCGCACACACGCACGGCAGTCGGAACATCACCAAGAGGCAGGTCAAGAGTGCCAACGCCCATAGGGACAGCAGGTGGAGGAAGAGGCCACACACACTCGATCCCAGGACCACCGCCCTCAGAAGCAGCTGGGTCACTATTCCCCACATAGATGAAAGCACCTGTCCTCCTGTGTGTGGGCACCGGGGTTCACCTGACCGCAGAAGCTCTGGGAGGCCCGAACCTGGGCAGTCCTGCCACGGAGGACCTGTTGCCTGCACGTGCGCCACCCCACCCCCCTGGCACACACACAGACCAGGGTCACCCAGCCCCTAGGCACAAATACATTCTACATTCCCAGTCCCAAGTTCACCCAGCACATCCGCCACCCAAGAGCACACAGAGAAGCCCTAGCATGGAAGCCCCCGCTCCTGTTGTGTACCCCTTCTCCAGGAAGCCAGCACCCCCACACAGCCACACGCTCCACAGGCCAGCCAGGTATGGAGAGAAGGCCCTGCCTGACCAAGTGTGCCAGTCAGACTCCTCCCCGGGAGGGCCCTGGCAGCACTCCGGCACTCCGTCAAATCCGTGCTTCGGCTTGACTCGACCCCTGGCCCACTTGGGGCCATTCTTCAGTCAGAACTGGCTCTGCGAGGGCAGGGCAGAGATGGGCCTGCCTGAAAAGGTATTTCTCAATGGAGTGGGTGAGAGGGAAGAACGAGACAAAGAGGCGCTGTCTGTTCATTTGCAGAAAAATAGTCCCTCCTACGTCTTCAAGAACAATGGAAGAGACCCAAGGACAAGAAACAGCACCAGCAGACTGACCCTGTGACCAAGCCCAGGTGCTGGAAGAAATGTGAGACCCCTCTTCAGAGCACAGGCCACCACAGTTAAATTTGCTCCACGGGATAGCAAGTCCGCATGTCTTTCTTATGCCTCTGTCAAGTGCATGGTGTCCCTCTGTACTCTTGGCCTGGTAAAGGAGGTGACCAGCAGAATACCAGGCATAAGAAATGACCACAGGAAAGACACACTACAGACCCTATCTGTAGGTAAGCAGTACCCATTATTAAATGAGCCAAGAGGCAGGGGAGATGCGGTTGTTCTTCTCATTTTGAGCCCTGGCGCACCAGCAAATGAAGCTTCACTGCAGCAGGTTTTGTGGATCGGAGCCTTTAAAGTTGACTCTACAGTTTGGGAAGGCAGTTTGTCCTCAGTCATATTCTGTACCTTCCAATTGGCTCCAGACAGATATCCGCCACTAGCCTGTCGGGCGGTTTTGTACTGTAGTGGCTTGTGTCCTGCTGTGACACTGGAAGCTATGTCACTGGGACTTGAAATGCCAGCAGGGTCATTCACAGTAGACATGTTTCAGCAAAACTTCCAGATAAAGAACAGACTACAAAGTAGGAATAGGCTGTCTGCTTCAGATTAAGCACTGAGTGCCAAAAGGATAACATCGACACATTGTCAGTTGCTGAAAAACGAAGGAACAGCAGCAAAACATAGTCAGAGATGATACCAGACGATGAGCCCCTTTAGGCTGGAAGGTACGCAAAATTCGACTGAGGAAGAGCTGCCTCCTCAAAGTAGAGTCAACTATAAAGACTCAGATGGAGAAGAGCCATCAACACCTTCATTTGGCGATGGGCACAGCTCAAAATGAAAAGAAATCACCGCATCAATTGGAACTTGGAAAGTACAAAATATGAATGCAGGAAAATTGGAAGTCATTAAAAGTTAAATGGAATGCATAAAAATTGATATCTTAGGCATCTATGAGCTGAAATGCCTGGTTTTGGACATTTTTCATCATAAAATTACATGGTTTGCTATGTCTGGAATGACACAATCAAGAGGAATATCACTGCATTCACCGTCAAAAAGGACATTTCAAGGAGGATGCTTGAAACAGAATACTACCTGTAATAGGATAATGTCTATCCACATACAGGAAAATCCAAGCAATACAACTATTATTCAAATTTATGCACCAACTACTGAAACCAGTGATGCAGAAAATGAAGAATTCTACCCATGTCTTCAGTCTGAAAATGATCAAATGTGCCATCAAACTGCATTGATAATTATTGGTGATTGGAATATAAAAGTTAGAAACGAAGAGGAAGGACGTTATTGGAAAATATGGTCCTGGTGATAGATATGAAACTGGAGATTGCATGCTAGAATTTTGCAAGATCAACAACTTCTTTGTCGCACTTTTTTTCCCCCCAAAATACAGAGAGTGATTCTACACATGGACTTCTCCAGGTGAAATACACAGAAATCAAATGGATGACACCTGCTGGAGAAGACAATGGAAACAAAGTTGAATATCAGGAGCAAAAACCATCCCAGGGACCAACTGTAGACATGAGCATCAGTTGCCCATAGGGAAGTTGAAGTTGAAGAAAAGGGAAACAAGTCCACAAAAGCCAAACTATAACCTTGAGAGCACACCCCACCTAATTTCAAGAACATCTTAAGAACAGATGTGATGCCTTAACTGCTAGTGACTGAAGACCTGATGAGCTATGGGAGGACATCCAGCACATCATTCACAAAGAAAGCAAAAGGTCATTAACAAAAACGGGTTTGTCAGATGAGACTCTGAAACTTGCTCTTAATCATAAGGTAGCTGAGGAAAAGGAGCCAGTAACGAAATCAAGGAGCCAAACAGAAAATTTCTAAGGGCGGCTCGAGAAGACAAAGTCAAATGGTTTAATAAAATGTGCAAAGAACCAGAGTTTGAGAAACAAAAGCACAAAACATGCACCTCACACCTTAAATTGAAGGAGCTAAAGAAAAAGTTCGTCTCAAATAACAATATTGAAAGATTGAATGGGCCAAATATTGAATGATGCAAGAAGCATCGAAAGAAGATGAAAAGAATACGCAGAGTCACTATTCCAAAAAGAACTAGTCGACTTCCCAGCATTCCAGGTTAGTGCATCTGAGCGAGAGGCAGTGATGCTAAAGGAAGAAGCTTCAGCTGCACTGAAAGTACTCACCAAAAACCAAGCTTTGGGAATTGATAGAATTCTAGCTGAAGGGTTGAGCCCCTGTGGCGTAATGGTTGTGTGCGGGACTGCAGCCCACTGGGTTGGTGGTTCAAATCCAGCAGCGGCTCTCCTGGAGCAATACTGGGCCTCCTACTCCCACCAGAGGGCAGTGATGCCAAAAAAAAAAAAAAGAATTCCAGCTGAAATGTTTCAGCAATTTAATGAAGGACTGAAAGGACTCACTCATCAAGGCCAGAAAATTTGGAAGGCAGATAGTTGGCAAACTGACTGGAGGAGATTCATATTTGTATTCACCCTCCCTCCCCCCAAAAGTAACCCAACAGAATGCTCAAATAATGCTCAGATTTTAGAATATTATCATTAATATTACGTGCACATAAATTTTCGCTGGAGATCATACAACATGGGTTGTACATAGACAGAGAGCTGCCTGAGGTTCAGATTAGATTCACAAGAGGACTTGGAACAAGTCAACAAATCAATTGTTGATTTCAGATGGATCTTGACTGAAAGCAAAGAATAGCACAAAAATGTCTGCTTGTTTTTCATGGACTACACAAAAGCATTCAACTATGTGGACCATAACAAAGTATGGATAGCCTTGAGAAGAATGGGAATTCCAGAACACTTCCTTGTGCTCATTCAGAACCTGGATCAAGAGGCAGTTGTGTGAACAGAATGAAATATGGCACGGTTTAAAATCCAGGAAAGGTGTACGACAAGATTATATCCTCTTATCATACATATTCAATCTGTATGCTAAGCAAATCAACAGAGAAGCTGGATTGCCTGACTAAGGATTCAGCATCAGGAATGGAGGACGTCTTGATAATCAGACAAAACACAACCTCATTTGCTAAAAGGAAAGGGACCTGAAGCCTGTGCTGATGAAGGTCAAGGACTTCAATATGGATGACAACTCAAGGCAAATAACATCCAAGTACTCACACGGTAAATGGGGGAAAGACTAAAGTTGTCAACAATTTGGTATGACTTGAATCAACGCCCATGGGAGCAGTCATCAAGACATCAAATGACACATTGCATGAGGTAAATCTGCAGCACAAGACCTCTTTAAAATGTTGAAAGGCAAGAAGGCTACTTTGAAGATTCAATCACACCTGACTCAATCAATGATATTGTCCTAGTGGTTATGCATTGAGCTGCGATCCACCGGGTCAACAGTTTAAAAACACCACCAGCTCTGAGGGAGAAAGACTGGCCTTTCTATCCCCGTAAACAGGTGCACTCTCAGAAACCCACTCGATGGTGGGGAGTGCTGTGCATGTGAAAGTAGGCCATTGTTTAAGGGAGACCCAAGAAACGTGAAGGCATTGGAACTATGGTGCTGGCGAAGAAGACTGAAAGTGCCATGGATGGCCACTAAGGAGATGTCTCAGAGCATTCCTTAAAAGCAAGAACCTCCTCTCTGGGGCACGAACAACAGTGAAGGGACACGTTGGACAATGAACAATATGAAAAAGTAATAACAATTTATAAATTATTAAGGGTTCATGGGGGAAGGGGAGCGGAGGGGGAGGAAATATGGGGAGCTGGTACTGGGGGCCTAAGTGGAGGGAAGATGTTTTGAGAGTGATGATGGCAACAAGCGTGCAAATGTGGCCTACATACAATTGATGTATGTATGGATCATGATGGGAGTTGTATGAGCCCCCCATAAAATGATTTACAAAAAAAAGGGGGGGGGGAAGTTTATACCAAGGGCTCAAGTGGAAAATATTTGGAAATGAATATGGCAACATGTGTCCAAATATGCTTGATACAAATGATGTATTGAGGGCTGAGCCCTGGTGGAGTAGTGGTTGAGTGAGGGAGTGCGGGACTGCAGCCCACGGGCTTGGCGGTTCAAATCCAGCAGCAGCTCTCCAGGAGCAAGGCTGGGTAGCTCCCACAACCATCAGAGGGCAGTGATGCCAAAAATAAAATGATGTATTGAATGTTATAAGAGATTTAAGAGCTCCCAATAAAATCATTGGGGGGTGGGGAGCAAGAATGGCAAGACTTCATCTCCCATACGTTGGCCCAGTCCTTGGAGAAGGATATCGTACTGGGCCAAGCAGAAGAGCAATGAGAGAGGAAGGCCCTCAAAGAGAGAGGGAGACAGGATGGCTGCAACAATGGGATCAAAGGTAAGAGCATCTGTGAGGATGGCCCAGGACCCCCCAACAACCACGGACAGACAGATATCAAGAGGTGAAGAAGCCTTTCTTACTGCCTCGGATCCAAGCAGTAAACTCTGGTTTGAAAATGTCCTGGGGGAAAAAAATGATTTGATTTGATTACAAGGACAGTGGTGAAAGACACCCACATAGGGTCCAAAGTTCCCTGGAAGAGGCTTCTTTCTAGTCATGGTTCCACAGCATCCCTTGACATAATGGTTTGATCCTGTCATACATCTTTCATAACTGCTCCAGCTTCCTTTTGTTCTAGAAAGAAGCCTCGGGTAAAGCACTGGACCCATTGAAGCAACTGCAATGACCCAGCCTGTCTTTCATGGACAGGTAATCCCTGATTGACATCCAGGTTTCATTCAACTAACAACTTCAAAAGTTGGTTCTGATTTGAGACAACAAACTCTTCTTTCTTCTTTATTATTTTTCCAGTTTTCATCATCAGTGCCCTTTACTGGCTGCCATCTCCAGACACTCTGATTTAACTGGTCTAAGGTATCCCTTAGGCAGCCAGATTTTTTTTAAGGATCCCCAGGTGATTCTGACATGCATCACAGTTTGGAAGAACTAGATGAACAAAAAAATAAAGTGTCTTTTCTCATCTTGCCTTCTCAGAAAATAAAGTAATTAGAATGGGACTCCGCCCACATCCAACCTGGAGCCTCCAGCCCTGAGAAAATAAGAATTGAAAAGAATTGAAAAACCCCACCCCAGATCTCCCCTGGGTCTAAATTTGAAATGATAAGACCCGGTATCCCACCCAAATGAGGTTGAATGAGAGGACTGATTCTGAAGGAAAGAACTAGAGAAAGAGCTAGAGAGAGTGACTAAAGAAAAAGAAATAAATTAGCCTCAGAGGTGTCCTACAAAATTAGCTTGAGTTCACTCACATGTCTCTGTCCACTAATGATTGTGCAGCTTTGGGGAGGTTTTTTTTGTTTTGTTTTGTTTTTTGGTGGGCATCACTGCCCTGGTGGGAGTAGGAGGCCCAGCCTTGCTCCTGGAGAGCTGCTGGATTTGAACCACCAACCCTGTAGGTCGCAGTCCCGCACACAACCACTATGCCACCGGGGCTCAGCCCTTTCGGGAGCGTTTACAACTGACTGTGTCTGATCCTTTCTCTTCACCCGTACTTCCATGTGCTGTGCTGTCATGCATCACAGAGCTTAAAATGAAAAGAATATTCGGTGCTTATTCTCAGAGAGAGTGAGAGAGAAGGGAGCCCGTCCCCCAGAGACAAGGAAGCTCAAGCGACAGTGTAAGTGGTGACCAGTACACCCAAGAAGAAACCAGACTGAACCCCTGCCACTACGAGGATGAAGCTTGAGTCAGAGAAGCTCCCCCCAAACCCAGTACAACTATACATCATGAGACGGACTAATTTTTAAAATGTTAAAGTGGAGGGGCTGAGCCCCGGTGGCGTAGTGGTTGTGCGCGGGACTGCGGCCCACTGGGACAGAGGTTCAATTCCAGCAGTGGGGCTGGGCCTCCTACTCCCACCACTGGAGAGCAGTGATGCCCCAAAAAAACCAAAACAAAACAAAAAAAATGTTAAAGTGGAGAATCATAGTCTATGAAAGTGAGCCTAGAAGTGTAGGAGTAAAGTAGCCAAAAGGCTGGCAGTTCAAACCCACCAGCCGCCCCATAGGAGAAAGAGATAACCGTCTGCTTCTGTAAAGATTACACAGCCTGAGAACCTCAAGAGGCAGGTCTACTTTGGCCTACTGGTCACCACGGGTCAGAACAACATCATCAGTGCACAGGCGCTGAAATCACGCTGCCTGGATTGCATGCTGGCTCTCCCACGTGCTAGCTGTGTCAGCTTGCGCAAGGTCTTCGATCTCTGTGTCTGTCCTGCCTTCCAAAGAAGATGGTTTAGGGCTGAGCCCCGGTGGCGTAGTGGTTGAGTGCGAGTCTACGGCCCACTGGCTTGGCAGTTCAAATCCAGCAGCAGCTCTCTAGGAGCAAGGCTGGGCCTCCCACCCCCACCAGAGTGATCCCCCCCCCCCAAAAAAAAAGGAAGATGATCTAGTACCAGGTTCACTTGTTGAAAAGCTTGAAGTGAGTTAGGACATGTGAATTACACTTAGCACAACCTGCTACAACCTCCATGTTTGCGATTCCTATTATTGCCGTGACACGGTTGCAAGGAGGGCTGTGTTTTCATGGGAGAGACTTGGGCGCCCGTGAACTTCTTCCCAAGCATTGCCTCTGCTGAAAGTATTCACAGAACTCTTTTGGGAGTTTCCCACAGAGCCTAGAGCACAGCCTTTGGGCTTTTTTTCAGAAGTGACACACCTATGCCCTTTGAGAGTAGATTGCAGACTTAAACGCGTAACATGCTACCCAGAGCCAACAAGAACAAAAGTGGATAACGAGGTTGGGTAATACTGCACTGAGCAATGTGTAACTAAAAATATAACAAAAATAAAATGAACCCACCTGGATGGCTTCGAAAGCAATTTTTAAAAGGGATTTAAAAGCAAAAATCAAGGCAAACCCTCCCCCAAATCTTCAGCTTTTATAGTTTTATCACTTTGTCTTAAAATGTAATTTTTAATTAGTGAGAAAGAACCCTTATTTCATCATATAAGTTACAAAATAAGTGCTCCCGATTTTGTAAAAAGAGAAAGATAGGCATTGACAAAGATTAGAACCTGTTTTTCAGTATGAACAGTGGAAATGATGCCTCTTCTTTATGTTTACATTTTCCAGATTGTATTCAATCAAGCAACCCTTTGGTTGGAAATCGGAAAAAGCACTACTGGAAAAGGGGCATGGCCAAGAGACAAGATTACCTTAAAGGGTGTGTCTATATCTGGATTCAAATCTTATATTCTTTGTTTTAGAAATATTCTCATGGACTGCAGGTAGGGCGTAACTGCATCTGTAATATACCAACTTTCTACTTAAGGAAAGGGACTGCATCAATCCTATAATGCTTTTATATTTCTATAAACACCTAAGACATGCTAATATATAAAACCAAACCATTTGCTAACGAGTCAACTCCACGTCATGTGACTCTGTGTGTCTCAAAGTCAGGCTGTGCTCCAGAGATTTTTAAATGGCTGTTTTTTTCTGAAGATCCCCAGTCCTGACATTCCCCTGAATAGCCTTGTACCATCAACTTTATGGTTGCATCAAAGTGCTTCATCACTTACACCACCTAGAAAGTCTGCTAGTATACCTTAGACGCTTATTAAGTACTTATGTGCTTTACTATGGAGGGGACATCCCCAGGTCTAGGATTAATTTGATATTGTTGGAGGAGGACAGAGAGAGTAACAAGGGCACCAAAACCAGGACATCAGACTGATTCTTTGCAGCCCAGGTCTGACAGATGAGGGAAAGTGGAACGGATCTGAATTTGTAAAATGTGGCTGTATCTGAACAATCATTGAAAGGGGAAAGATTACAGTTGACACTCTACTAGGCATCTTATCTCCCTCTTAGAAAACAAGGGCAGCATGTTCATTGTGTAGCAGCCAAATCTCTTGAACAACACAGTCAGAAACAATGACGTCTGGTTCAAAAAAGAATGGCTAACCTTTTCACTTTGAATGTGTGCCATTCTCCATATTCCTAGCAAGAATCGACACCAATCTCTCACATCAGATTCCTCAAAGGGCAAACGGCACTTCTCTGAGTCTCCCTCCATTTCCCCCTGTTGCAGTCAACATTCCACCACACCCACTATTTTACAAATTCAGCTCTGCTCCAACGTTGCTGTGTCAGCCATGACTGAACTCATTTGATCCAGTCGAAACCCCTAACCTGAACCCCACCATGACTCTGTGATTCAAAGTTCCCTGCAATGGCTCAAAACCCATGTTCTTCCCAGGGCCTGGGGGGAGAGGGGAATTCACCATCCAGAGAGATACGTTTGTCTACAGCAGTCAGCCAAGTCAAGTATCACAGAGGTCAGAGGCCCATGCTCCCCCAGCAGTCAAGGAGGAGAACACCTGCGCCCAGCCCTCTCCCCGTCACCCATCCCTCCCCACTGAACCCCCACCACCCTCACCCCTACCATACGTACTAGAGTTTCGATGGGAGCTGGCCAGGCTGTGCCCAGCCATCTCGGGGGGTGGCTGGTGACCACGGTGCAGGAACTGCTGGGAACTGAGCACATGGCTGGGGTGGGCCACCCGATTCATGCTGTGCAGGACGTTGACCTGGGGGCAGGAAGGCTCGGTGGGCATGTGGGCTCTGCCCCAGACCGTGCTCCACAATCCCGGAGCCCAGCCTACTTCTTACCTAGGGCCCCCCCATTGTCTCCTCCTCCACCCACCACGAGCTCTCAGAACCGCCCCCCACCTCCCGCTGCAATCTCTGTGCCCACCAACTCCTGGTTTCAGTCCCGGCCACGCTGCCTCCTTGCCAGGGGAGGGAAGGAGGCCATGGGTACCTCCACGATGAATTCGTTGCTGGAATAGCGGCCATTCATTTCCGAGCAGGAAAGCCGGAACTTCCTGGCATACAGCGCAGCTCCATGTCGCAGCCGGTAGCGTGCCTGCCTCAGGATCTCCTCGTACACGGTGATGCTTTCCACCCCTGGGGAGACGGACGCTCAGCCCGCAGCACAGGGAAGACAGGCCCCGGGCACAGCCCTCCCTCCAGCGCCTCCACACTCACCAGCTCATACCATGCAAAGCCTAGGGAAGGGGGTGGGTAGGGGGGGAGGTAGAGGTGGGGACTGGGGAATATAACCAAGTCACATAAGAGACCAGGAGTGTTCAATACATCGATGGCCATCGATCCAACTCTTAAGTCTAACCCTAACAATAACCTAAAAACTAACCCTAACCCTAAGTCTAACACCAATCCTCACCCTCACCCTGTTTTTTTTTTAATGCCATACTATCTATCCACACTACACTTGTGATCCACTAGTAGATCGACGTATGGAGGACCCCTGGATTGGACCATCTCTCAACAGGAGGGTGCCTCAAACTGTCAAGCTCCATGCCACCCCCCCCTCTACTCTGGCCCACAGCAGCTCCAGCTCCTGCTCTGCCCTCTCCCCGTGTTCCATGGCTTCTAGGGAGGTTTGGAGTAAAATAAACAAGGAGGTGCTGAAGAACAGAAGGGAGGGAGTAAGCAGGAAGGACTCTGAGGGGTGGGAACACAAAGAAGTTCTCAGTCAGGTCCTGGAAGGGACGCTGTGGCGTCATGTGCTTATGTTAATTTCATGATTGAGATGTAGGCGTGGAGTCTAGCCTGTTAATTGAGTAGCCAATGAGGCCTCTATGTGGGCATGGCTTTCTCCTGAGACTTCTGGGAAATCTTGTGATATTTCCCTCATGGAGATGAGAAGCTATCTTCTACAGTTGTTGGGAGTTAGTCTCAGAGACGATGAATCACGGACAAGACAAGATGGCAGCATCCGAGAAGCTGAAGGAGCCAGATGAGAAGCCACACGGCCTTATCCTGGTGGAAGCAGACCTCTGAAGCTGGAGAAGCCACATGGAGACCCCTGCCAGAGATGAGTTGCTTCTACCACCAGTGGATGCTGCTGATGGGCCCTGAACCCTGGAAGCGAGAAACCAAGGGGAGACCCCTGCCAGCACTGGGACTCTGCACCCACTGACCTGTGACTTCGTGAGTCGGAAGGAGATGCTAAAGACTGGTATCGGGCATATGGGCTAATATTGGACTTATGTCTTTGAACTGGACTGGGCTGGGATGCTTTCTTAATGTCCTGTTCCTCTAGTATATAAACCATACCCTTATATCCATATGCGTGTCTACAAATTGTTTCTCTAGTCTACGCGGACTAACATAGACGCCTTCTGGAAGAGTCTCTGGAGATCACTAGTCTGCCTGCCTTTACCTCCCATGACGCTACGGTGTACGTCCATGAGATTCGTGAGAGGGAAGCAAGCAGATGGGCTCTCACTAAGCCCAGGCAGAACTGGCATGCCAGTTAGGGACGTCCGAGCCACAACAGGAGAGCAAGGAGAGCGATCTGGGAGAAGCCACGAGTAAAGGTGAATTAGAACAGAAAGGGGGAGAGGAGATCTTTGGAGTCCACCCCTTAGGCACCAACGGGAAGACAAAGGCTCTTCCCAGACCAGGAAGAAGGACAATGGCCCAGGGTCCCTCAGGCCCCTCTGGGTTTCTCACACACTTGATCAGAGGACCAGGGACCAAAGAGAGAGGCCAGGCCGTTCGGCCTCCACCGACCTGCAATGGTGAGGTAGGCAGACGTGTTGGTGAGCTCCAGGCCCCGCTGCTGGAAGGAGGTCATGTCCAAGAGCAGGCTCTCCCGCTCGGGGTCCAGGTCATCCCCCACCAGAGAAATCTCACAGCCGTCCAGGTTGTGCACGATCTCATCTGACATGCGTGTGTCTGTCACTGGGCAAGAGAAAGTGGGGGTCCGGGTCAGAGCCGCGGGGTCTGTTGAGGTTCTGAGCCAGCCATGAGTTCGTGACTGTTCTTGTTCCCCTTGCAGGGCCGTTTCAAATGAGGACTTAAAAGTCATCTGCATCATTTCAGAAGCGTAAGACCTACCTGCTTTCTTTTTTCTTTTTGGTGGCATCACTGCCCTGGTGGAAGTAGGAACCCCAGCCTTGCTCCTGGAGAGCTGCTGCTGGATTTGAACCGTCAACCCTGTGGGCAGCAGTCCCACGCACAACCGCTACGCCACCGGGGCTCAGCCGACTCACCTGTTTTCTAACACCTATGCACCTCTCGCTGGATCTACTTCCTGTCAACAAGCGGTCCCCGTCAAGCCAACGCAGGGGGAAGTGACTGCCATTTCCAGAGCCAGATTCCCCCACCCCCCCCGGCTCCAGAGATCGGCCCTTTCTCTCCAGGCTGTCACTCTCTGGAGTCGCGCTTACCTGTGCCCTGCCAACTCTCGTCCTTCTTGGCCTCCACCTGGTGGGAAATGGAACAAGTAACTTGAAGGTCGGGAAACAGAGGGACCCCCTCCGGTCCCTCGAAGTCCACGGCCGGGCGGGCAAAATGAGCCGTGCCACTGAGCAGGATCTGTGGGGCGTCAGGCTGGAGAACCACCACATAGCCCTCCACTTCAGGGATGGAGACACAGGACTCCTCACTGAAACACCTAGGGAGAACAGAGAAGAGAGGCAACTCGTGACCCCAAAGCCCCCTCTCTGACCATCCAGACCATCAGAGCCTCAACCTCTCCAAGGGAGCACCTCACCTCAGGGAGGAAAGACAGGCAGGGTCTCTCCCCCCTCCTCCCCAGGGGAAGATGCTGGGGGGGGGGGGGAGACGCCCTTTCTGGTTGGTGCCACCGCAGGAAAACATCTGAGACAAAAGGTCAGGTGCCCCTGACCAGTCCAGGTGATCGTGTGATCATGCCACCAATGGCCTGCCCCAGGATGGAAGACCATCTATCAAACCTTATCCGTGACGACAAATGATAAAACCTGAACTTAGGAAAACATACATACATACACAATTCTTTGCCCAGGAAGTTGAAAACAAAACATGCATCCTGTGCCATAGCTAGTCGGAAAAGGTGCCAGGAAATATCTGCCAACAAAGTGAGGCAGGGGGCGATCGAAGGAAGTCCTCGGGGGCTCCTGCCAGTCTTTGGGCGTCAGGGAAACTGGCTGTGGAAGGGGAGCGGATCACTCTTGCCTTGGGTGGCGACTCCCAGGAAGCCTCACTGCCCTTGGCACCGGAGACAGTGGCCTCTCCCTCCAGGACGACACCAAGCCACGCCAACCAACAAAACAGCTGCTCGGGAAGCGCCAACCTTTCAACTCGTAGCTAAGCTTGACCGTGGGCATCAACCGGGATCGCCATGATAAAAGTCCTTCTTTGTATTCAGCAGGCAAAAGGAAGTCGGTCTGTCTTATGGCGCAAAGATGAGGGGGAGAGGTTGGACTTATCCTGACGACCCTGACCTCATGGAGCCCTGAGCGCACCGTGGCGAGAACACTGAGGTGTTCCTCACAAGGTTGGCTACCCCAGCCCACCAGCTGCCCCGTGGCAGGGACGGAGAGAAATAAACTAGTCAGGAGGCGACTGCCACATGAGCCGCAAGGAGAATTTGGGCAAGAAAAACCTAGCAGGACCGCCGGCAACAAGCGTGCATCTTATAGAAGTCTGACCCTTCCAGCCATAGCCCCTCAAATACGAAACCCCAAACATCGAGTCCAGGCCCACTCAGCGAGACCCTATAAGATAGGGTGGAACATCCCCGGTGGGTTTTCGAGACGGTGACACTTGGCAGGAATAGAAAGCCCCATCTTTCTCGTGCACACTGGCTGACGGTTTCGAACTGCTGACCCTGCCGATCACAGCCCAAAGGGCAACGTCGCCCTCCCTCCCCAGGGCTCCTTATCACGTCAAAGGAGTGATGGATTGAACACTCAGATTTTTCTAAGATTCAGAGGGTGTTCAGGGTTAAATGATACCCCTGTCCCTCTCCACCGCCCAAAACACAGCAAAAAAGATATGAAGCCCTCATCCAGCAGTCCTCGATCTGTGGGTCGTGATCCCTTTGGGGGCCGAGAGACCCTTTCACAGGGGTCTCCGGATTCATAACAGTAGCAAAATTAGAGTGATGAAGCTGCAACGAAAATAATGTTATGGTTGGGGTCACCGCAACATGAGGAGCTGTCTTAAAAGGTCACAGCATTAGGACCTCTGAGTCTAGAGTCGGCAGAAAGAACGCGGGCCTTCCGACACTTTAAATTTGAACTACTTGGCTCCACATCCACAAGACAACAAATGGCCGAATCACCCAATTTGTGGTACTTTGTTACAGCACCTCTTGGAAATGAATACAAGAGATAAGAGCAGAAATGACCCCAGGCGAGCCGTCTTGCAGACGTTCCTCAGAGAGGCAGGATCTGGGCAGCCTGGCAACTGAGGAACCAGAAGGGCTAAAGAGAAGGAGAACTCAAAGGTGACTCTGGGGCTTCAAGCTTGGGTGACTGCAAGGACAGAGATGTCATTGCAGAAACCTGGAAATCGAGAGGCGTGTCTGTTCTTGGCATTGAACTTGACTGTTTCGGCTTTGACCGATTTGTTTGAAAAGCTAGCTGGACTCCTAGAGGCATTCAGATGGAAATTCAAAGATGTGTGTCGTCAGTGGACCTATGGGAGAGACAACAGCAGAGTCGCACAAAAGAAACCTCAGAGTAACACTTCTCCGCTGACTCAGATTTGTACTGCCAACCTTGCAGCACAATGTGTAAGGGCCAGGGCTTCCGGAAGCTGGGTAAGGTAGGCTCCTGAGGCCAGAAGGCAGGAATTCCCTCTCCTCGTGGGCATAATCCACCCACTAGGAGGCAGTGTCTCCTTCCACCTGCTGCTTAAATGGATCTAAGGGATGAAAACGCCTTCACAGAATAGGCACTCTGCTAAGCAGACGAGGCAATCATTTAATTCTTATAACAATCCCACGAGTTAGAGTCTATGGGCACCCCTGCTTTATAACAGAGAAAGCTGAGGCCCAGAGAGATTAATCTTTCCAGTGCTAAAAAGCTAGAAATAAATAGGTCTTGCATCCTTACTTAGTATACTCTCACTGCCTCTCAATTACTTTTTTTTTTTTTTAAGCATCTGCTAGATACTTAAAACCTGAAGTCGTCCAGCATTTTTCTCTTAAGGAATCGAAAATGATTCACTGAAAAGCCTGAAGTCAGAAGAGTGTTCGGGTAAAGTGACCAGACATCCCGCTTTTGGCGGGACAGTTCCAATTTTAAACAATGTTTTTCCCCGCCTCCTGTGGCATTATTAAAAAAAAATCCCTATTTTTGGAAAGAATGCATGACAAGCTAGGGAACGGCGGGAGAATGAGCAGGGACTTATATCCCCTCTACTCTCCGCCCCCCCACCCCAGTGAATGGTGTCCCGCTTTACCAATGTTAAAATCTAGTCACTTTAGTTAGGGGCCACCAGAGGGAGGTAAGAGGGCAACGAGGAGCGGTTGTTGAGAGAACACTGCATTTCTGTTAAGGGTGAGGGAACAGCTAGAAAGTAGCCATGGTGGTAGCTGCACAGTGTCACTGAACTATACATGTAAGAATGGTTGAAGTGACATGTTTGTTTGTTTTTTTTGGGGGGGGGGAGGCATCACTGCTCTCTGGTGGTGGGAGTAGGAGGCCCAGCCCCACTGCTGGAATCGAACCTCCGTCCCAGTGGGCCGCAGTCCCGCGCACAACCACTACGCCACCGGGGCTCAGCCCTTGAAGTGACATGTTTATATATCATTTACCACCATCAAATTTGTACAAAGCTAGGAGACAGCTAGCGTTTTCTGCAAAGGACGCAACAGTAAATAGCTATGACTTTTGCAAGTGAGCCGGTCTCTGTCCCAGCTACTCAGTTCTTCCACGGAATCACCAAAAGTAGCCGTAGATGATATGCAAATGGAATGGCCCAGCTCTATTTCCAATAAAACTTTATTTACCAAAATAGGTCTGGGCTGTAGCTTACCAGCTTCAGACCTCATCATGGTGTTTGACTCTGCAAGAACTAGATGAAGCAAGATGAAAACCGATGAAGCACCTAGGGTTCTTTAACTTCCCAGGGCATTGGGGTCCTTACTGGAGTCAGAATGGAGTCCAGACTCCCACTTCCCAATCCAACACCCTGTCTGTCCGCTTTCCTTAGCAGCATAACCCCAACGCCACGGAGTCCATTCCAACTCACAGTGACCTTCTCTTTATAAGGTTTCTGGGGCTGTCAGTCTTTACAGGAGCAGCGTCTTACCGTTCGCCTAGGGAGCGCCTTGTGGGTTGGAACCAACAACCTTGCGGTTAGCAGTCCAACACTGACCCCAAAGTGTCACGAGTGCGTTTCACACATCAACATTTTTTTGAATTAAATTAAATTCAAGCACGGCCATCTAGCCAACTTTGACTCATCGTGACTGTACAGAAGAGAGCCCTTTTGGCTTTCAGACAGAAGCCACGTGTCTTTCTCCAGCTGAGCCATTCAGCCGGCTGCTCTGTGGTCAGCAGCCCGAGATCCCTGCACCGAAGAGACAAAATCCCAGAGGGAGGCTAAGTGGGGAGGGAAATAAATTCGCCGCTGAAAAGCCCGTGTCATGTGAGGTCATCTACCAACCGGGCTGGTCCATTGTCTCCTCTCCGAGCTCCGTGCCCCTCACCCGCCCACCCCCATGCCTTAACATGAGAGGTGTGCCTAACCCCCCATGACGCCCAAGACCAAGGACTGTGGCGCTTGCCCTGCTCGGAGGTTTGCCTGCCCCACCCAACACTCACTTGACCGCAGTGGTGAGGCGCAGGGGCCGGACGCCAGGCGTGGCAAAGCGCAGAGTGTTCATATAAGCCACATGCTGCAGGGCGTGGTTGAAGGTCTCCACATCATCCCCCTCCAGGGTGAGCAGGGACTGCGAGGGGTTCACGTGGACCTGGGCCCCAGACACAGACACAGCTGAGAGCAGGACCGGGAGGCAGGGAGGCAAGGGGAAGGGGAGGGGGGCTGGGTTGAGTGGCAGAGGGCATGCCAGGAGAGAAAGGGCTAGAGGAAGGGGAGGGAGGGTGATACCTTCATGCCTTTGCCCAGGCTCTCGAAATCCCTATAGTCCAGTCCCTCCCGACATGCATAGAGGCACTCGATGACCTCCCGGCTCTCCAGGCGACCTGAGCGCACGCTGAAACCTGCCAGGTAGCCGTGGAAGTAGTGGTGGATCGGCAAGGGCTCTCCTAGGGCAGGAACACAGGAGGGGGAGCAGGAGGTGAGAAAAGGTGAAAGGGGTGGAGAGGTCAAATGCAGGAAGGGGAACTGAGAGAAAGGAGAGAGAGATACACAGAAAGGAAACAGATTGTGGGGTGGGGGGGGGGAAAGCAGGGGGAGAACAGATAACTTGAAGGGTGGAGAAAAAGAGAAATATGGAACTAGAAAAAAGGAGGGGGAAAGGACAGAGACAGGAGGATACGAGGGAGGAGGTTGGAAAAGGGAGTGTCAGGAAAGAGAAGACACTTGTGGGAGAAGGAGGTGAAAAAACCAGTCACCCAAATTAGGAAAGTTTCCAGGGCAAGGACCCAGAATGAGAGAGGAGAGGGTGGGAAGCAGGAGGGGTGTGCAAGAGAGGGCATCTTTCATGGTGACATGCACGGAAGCCTGGGGTGAGTGCGTGCATGCTTCAGAGGACGCCCAGACCCTCCTCTCCTGATATCAGACCTCGCCGCTTCTTTTCAACTGAGGTACACCAGCGAGAATGCCTGCATCTCACTCCATTGTCAAGAAAGGACACCCCCTAGTCTGCGCCGAAAGGATTCAATGTGGAGACCCCACTAAGTGAACGGGATTTGACCTCACACTCCCCTGTAGCAAATCGGTGGGACCGACATGCTGCCTTGGACATGAGGCCACAATGCCCTCGTGAGATGAAGCGGATGACTGCTAGCCCAAGGTTATGGAATTGGCAGTCGTTGGACTTTGGTTCAGATCTCTGGCTTTGAAGGGGCCCAAGGAAAGGTGGTCCAAGACTCCAGTTCACTTCCTACTTTAATGCCCTCCTGGCTCTCTTGTGATGGGCGATTAATCTGTAGGCATGGTTCTGCCTTTGTGAATGAGTGTTCATGAAAGTCTGCCCTACCCCCAACCCTCATTGTTTGTGTTCATCGTGTCCAGTCCCTGGAAAGTTCCATCTGTACAAATCAACAATCCATGTATGACAGTCTGAAGTCAACCTGCACATGTACAATTTCCTTTTCTCAGCAGTGTTTTAAATTCTAGATCATTGGCTAAGTGAAGCACACCATTAATATGACTACCTTCTGCCCCAGGGGGATGTTTGATAATGTTCTCTAGCATAAAATGATAATGACATCCCTGAAGTGGTCCAGAGACATACAGAAACCATAGACGCATGAATGGCTTAGCCCTAATCTAAGAACAGTTGGCCATGGCCCTACTCAAGGCTTGCCCTCCTGCAGTATGGGTGCTATAGCAAAGTACAGTGAAAAATCAAGATGATGCCCAACTATCAGAAAGAATAGCTTCTGGGGTCTTCAGGGTTTGTCTCAAACAAGCAGCTATCTAAGTGAGGCATCAACGAAGTCCGCCGAAAGAAGCACACTGACCTTGTGACCCAAAGATCACAAATAATAAAACCCAAACCTAAAGGAGGGAATGGTCTCAGAGCTCAAATTGTGAACATCAGTTTGCAGAAGCCTGTGGGTGACAGTGGGAACCCCAAATCCAATTTCAGGGTCCCCACATGGAGCTGGGGTCTGGAGAAGACCCCCTGACCCTAGCGGACGGGTGGGCGTGGCCTTGCTAGCAGGGAGCATTGTAAAGTCCATGACGACCAATGCACTTAGGTTAACATGTAAGACTTTGTCCCTGGATCCCCTTTTCTGACTCATTTTAAAGTTGCTTCCATTTTTACATATTTTCGGCTCTATTTTGTGATGTAGGTTTTTCTGTTTCGCCTACTCATTGCTGTTGGGTTCTTGCTGGTTGGTTTGCTTGCTCGCTGCCTTCATGTGCGTATTTCCTATGATTTCCTGTGTGTCAAGTCCAGGATCGGCAGATCCACAGAAGCAATAATTGGATAGGGTTGTGACAAGGGAGCATGGGGGGGGAGGGGGGAAATGGGGAGTTGACAGCAATGGGAGAAACTGTGCTGAAATGGACTGTGGTGATGTCTGTACGACACTTCTTCAGATGGTGACTGACTTGTATGGTTTGTGAAGTGCATGCTAATAAAACGGCTGGAAAAAGAAGAAGAAGAAGGAGAAGGAGGAGAAGAAGAAGAAGAAGAAGAAGAAGAAGAAGAAGAAGAAGAAGAAGAAGAAGAA
>PVJH01022357.1:0-36798 GCA_004026705.1 Nesogale talazaci | reverse complement strand
AAAGGTAGCTGACAGCTGCACAACTTTGTGGATTGAGTACGTTAAAATGGATAAGTGACAGCGTTCATGTTCCATGTGTTTCACTGCAATAAAAATGTTTTTTACTTTAAAAAAAAAATGGATGTGATTCCTTTCTGCTTTTTGCGCCTTTACTGGGAAGTGAGGTAAGGACAGCACACGCCCTTTTTAATTCTGGCTAAGGCAGCCGGCACCGCAAACAAGCAAACGATGTCCCCCTCCCCCCCCCACACACACACCTCATGGCTTGTCTTTAAAATCATTAACAGCCACCATAATCTTTTATAAAGTTTCTCGCTGCACTGCCCCAGTGGGGGCCCACTAACCAGGGGAGGCCGTTTAATGTAAGCTAGTGAACGTTTCTTCTTTTGAAGAGTCAGCTCCTCCATTGCAGAGGCATGTACTTTTTCAAATGACCAGGGGTGCCAGGTGACGAAAGGCTACCACACTGGGAAGCAAGCGTCTCCCATCTGACAAGGCCTGACCCTCAAAGTGATCTCAGCTACAAGGAGATGAGGCCCGTATTCCACGACACCCAAACCACCTTGAGCCTGTCCTCTGATCCCGGGCCCTTTCCCATCAGCCACCATCCTCTTGGCCCAGCCTGTGCAACAGGCTGCCCTTGCCAACCCGCCCCCGCCCCCCATCCTTCCGCCTTCATGCAGCAGCCAGACAGACAGATCACAGAGACCATTATTTGATTATGTCCCTCTGTTGCTCGAAACGTCTCAATGGCTCCCCTTCCTGCCTCTTCAGACACAGCCGGTGTCCTGAGGATGCCCCCAGAGCCCTGATGGGCTGGCCCTGGCTGATCCTCCAGCCCCATCTCTGACCGTGTCCTCTGGCTTATGCCTGTGCTTCCGGGAACATGTCAAGACCATGCCTGGGATTTTCTCCCCTTCAAACTCAAAGCCCAACCCCCTCACTGCCGTTGAGTCCACAGTGACCTCGAGTGGAAGTGTCCCATGGGTTTTTGAGATTGCCCCTCTGCACCGGAGTCAAAAACCTGGTCCTTTTCCCACGAGGTAACGGGTGGCTATGAATGGTTGACCCTGCAGGACCTACACGGCTAGCAGCCCCCCACGGGGTACCCACCATTCCACGAAGGCGTCTCCGTCTTCACGTGGCTGAGTCAGACTCTTCCCCATCTCAGCTTAAATGTCCCTTCCTCTGGGGAGCCTTGCAACCCACTGACCCCTCTCAACCCTGACTCAAGGCCATCACGGAGGAAGAGGATTCCGAGACTAATTCTTGACAGGCCCTGACGGCCTGTCTTTCTCGCTGGGAGCAGTTGGTGAGTCTGAACCCCATGGCCTGAATCTCCACACATCACAGGAGGTAGGGGACACATGCGGGACTCGGAAGCCAGCTGACCCTTAGGGACAAAGGGGAAGGCGGGGAAGAAGTGACAATCGGGAGAGCTCTGGCAGTGGTGAGGCCCTGTCCCATGGCGCTGCCCCGACATTTAGATCCCCAGCCCCCCCTCCCTTCTTGCCCTCATCAGCGAGTGATGTCTCACCGGCTGGGTGGCGTTGGGCAGGCTAATCTTTCCGGACCTCAGGTCCTTAGTCTGTCGCCAGCTGCAGGCAGGGGTTGTGTGAGCGTGGCATGTGTGACACAGGAGGGGGTGTGGAATGTGCCCCCACTGAAGGACTTGGGCTCTGATGTCTGACTGCCCAAGGTCAGCCGTGTTCCAGCGCGTCTCTCTACCCTATCAAGATAAACCAGGTAACGCAGGAAAAGAGCTCACACAGCGTCTGGTGCACAGTAGGTGCTCAAGAAAGAGCGTCTTCATAATCCTCCCACCCCACCCAGGACTGTAGGAAGTCAGACCTGGGAAGACCCAAGGCGTCACTGCTGGAGCCCAGCCTTTTCCACCGATGTCGAGAGGGACACTGAGGCCAGGGAAGGACGCTAATGCAGCTAAGGGAGGGGAGGCTGGAGTCCAGCTCTTGGATCCCCCCACAGGGTTCTGTTCCCTGAAGCCAGAACCTTCTTCCAGACACGACCTTCTGGGTCTCCCTGAGGCCTGCAGGCACAGCTACACGGGCACAGCTACTCGCCTACTGTCTGGGAGGAACTGGAGAGCTGGGGGCGAGGCCAGCTGGCCACTCCCCTCCTCAATCCAGCTCCTGGCCTCGGGACACTTGGGGCTGGAGCTAGAGACACTGTTTTTGTGTGTCCTGGATTCCCCGTTCGTGGTCCTCCCAGGAGTGAGTGACGCCCTGGAGTGGGAGGGAACCAGTACTGGCCGCTCAGGTAAGGACGTGTGCTGGCCCCGGGGATCCAGAGGGGACAGCAAGATGGCTGGGGTGGGGGGTGGGAGTGCTGGGATTCAGGGCTGGTGTTACAGGTGGAGTTTCTTGAAATTCCAGGCTCAGTGGGAGTACAGGAGGAGGGTGTTGGGAGTGGAGGGGGCTGTTGAAGAGTGCATAATGTGTGGTTGTGGGCAATGAGGGGTGGGGCAATGGGTGTGTGGTGAGTGAGCAGGTGGCTTGTGGTGTGTATCTGTGCAAGAAGTGTGCAGGACCTGCTGGTGCCTCATCACCCTGAGTGCCCTGGGTGTGTGGAGGGAATCACATACCAGTGTGAGTGTGCGTGTGGTCCTTGTGTGTGGGCACGCCCGTGACCCCTGAGCCTGCTGATAGGCAGTGGGTGGGTGAAGCCATTGCCTCTGACAGAACAGCTTCCAGGACTCCAGGGTGCCTCTGACTTGACCACCCCCCACCCCGCCCAGCACCCTTAAAGGACTCTGGAGAGAGAAAGCTCCCCTCTCGAGTCATGCTCACCTTCCCCCACACCCACACTCCCATCATAGCAGCTTCTTGGAAAGAAATCTTTTCCATGATGTTTTTCAGCCTTCAAAGCTCCCGTGGCTCTTGTACTCCTCTCGGCGATGTTTCTGTTTGTTTTCATGTCCAAGGACTGTTTGCATCTGAAGTGGAGGGTCCAGCTGGGCCAAGATGCAGCCTGAGAGGAGAGGATGCTGCAACTCTTCCTACATCGCTGGGGAGATCCGGTGCAAGAGGAGGAGGAGGAGGGGGTAGAGGTGCAGGAGGCTGGCCGGCCATCGATGGCTTGGGTGGAAGCCTTACTCTCCAACAAACACTAACAGAACAGGGGAAAAAGGCAGGCCGGTATATGCTTAGATGGTGCGTGTGTGTGTGTGTGTGTGTGTGTGTATACAATCACAGGCAGAGGCTGGGGTGTGCTCTGCCTGGAAAGGGGTGAACAACCTCAAGGGGAAGACCATTAGAAGCATTCGGTGCTCTGGTCCCCGGAGGACCTAGACGCTGGGCAGTCAGTGGGCCCGGACTGAAGCAGGAGACCCCTCAGCCTGGCCTTCTTTTCTGGGCAAACATTTGCGTTGGCAGAGCAAGAGCCCCTGACTTCATCGGGTCAGTGTGGAGAAGGTGCCTGAGGCCTTGGAGGAGGAGGGGACATAAAAGGCAGTGTCGGGAGCTGTGTAAACATTTGGAGGGAGGGCAACTAAATATATCCCCTGGGTGCTGTGGTGGGCTCGTAGGGGTTTCTGGGGAACAGACGGACCTCAGGATGGGGATGTTGGGGCCCCAGCGGCCCTGCATGCTGCGGCCAGAGGCAGCCCAGCCCTGGCATGCTGGGGGATGAGGCCCGCTCATTCTCTTCTCGTCTGTCTTTCTGGCTCCGATTTCCCTCCTCCCACAATCCCGCCTGGACTTGTGTATGGTTCCACCATCGGGACACTAAGAGTCTATCACCCCGACGCAAACACCCTGACGGCCTGCTGTCCAAACTCCAACTCCCCGCGCCCCTGCAGCAACTCCTCCCCGGCCCGACTCCAGCGCCCGTGGTCCAGGCTTCCAGCAGCCTCGGCATATCGTTGGCGATCCTGAAACATACCTTAGGAATCACTTCTGTCTGAGTGATTTGAGAAATCCTAGGAAGAGTCCCCTCCTCCAATAGCTGCCATCGAAGCCCCTCCTCTGGGGTGAGAGAAGGTCTTGGGGTGAGGGCAGGGAGCTGGGTCCTCCCCTTCGGTGCTCCCCTGGGCAGTATGAGGAGCTTGGGCTGGCTCGATGCCTGTCAGAAAAGTGGTCAGGAGAGTGGGAAAGATTTGGCTCTTGGAAGTAGACAGTCCAGGATGATGGGGACTGTGGGAGCCGGCCTGGAGGGATCTGGGCAGTGGGAGGAAGTTTATTGCTAGACAAGGTGCATGATTACAGGTAACCACATGTCACAGGAAAGGCAGACACATGACGGGAAGGGGATGTGCTAGGGGTGTGCAGGTAATACCAAGGGGAGGGACTAGGGGTACACATGTGACGAGAAGGGCGGGCCTTAGACCCCATGTGGCAGCCAAACCTTGATCATCCTTGGGGGGACTTGACCTCCCTGTCTCTCCTACAAGGAAGTAGTCTTCTGCTATCCTTATCAGAAGGGAGTGGGCCCTCCTTCGGGTGGGACAGGCGAGGCCACGTGATCACTCTAGCCGGCTGATAACCCTTAGGGAGACTAGTTCCTGACCTACTTCAGGTGACTAGCTACTTCAAGTGTATCGTAGCAAGCAGCTAAGCATGACCTAGATTTGGGGGAGACAGCTTGGGAGAAGTCATTTTGTTCCCCACAAAAGGGAACACAGAGAAGAAGTAGGGAGAAAGCAAGGAAGGGGCCTAAAGAGACCCCCAAGCTAAGCCTTGTTTCTCCTGCCTTGTGGGTGCCACGGTTGACGTCAACCGTGGAGTTAGCAGGGGTGGTGTGGTTCCTACTCAGGCCCTGTTTGAGCCCTAGAGTGAGCTGAGCAGGCAGAGCAGACAGCCAGTCCTGAGTCTCGTTGTGTGATGACCACCCCCTCCCTCTGCTCTCCACCCGGCCACTGCCCGCAGGTGAGAATCGGATCTCAACACTGATAGACTCCCTTCCTCACTCTCTGGAAAGAGCCAAGGTTGGTTTGAGAGACTCAGAGATAGGGACGGTGGGGGGCAGGGGCCCCTGAGTCAATGTTTCCCTGCAGTCTTTCCTCCAGCATCTCTGCCCTGGAATCAATCCCCTGTGATCTCAGGGACCATCCCTCCCTCCTGAGATGAAAGGAAGAGGCCAGGTCGGGAATCACGGTTCTGGCATGTTAAGCAGGAGTCCCCAGGAGGGCAGAGTTGAGTGGAGGCTGCAGGGGTCCCAGGCTCTCAGAAAGCAGCTTCCAGATGGGGTTCCCATGGGTGTGGCCTGAGCCCACACAGGGACTAGCAAAAAGGAAAGGGGCGTATCTACCAAGCAGCTGCTGTGGACAGGCACCATGCCCAGACCTTCTCTCTGTGCTCTTGGCTGGCTCCCACCTTAGCATGAGGCAGGGCTTGAGCACATCCTGGACTTCTTCCTCACTTCCTCCTTCTTCCTCTTCCCCCCACTCAGACTTCAAGCCCCGCTGAACTCCCCAAATCTCTCTGAGCTGGTCCCCTGGTTTCCATGGCCATAATTTGGGCCCAGCTCTGGAATCCTCTCCGCATCTCTCCACCTCCAGCCCCACTCCACTTGCTGCCCCCAAAGGCAGCTGGACCAGCTGCTCCAGCACTGACCCAATGACTCTCTCCCTTTCTCGGAGGAATTCCCTGGCTCCCTAAGGCCCAAGTGAGCCCCAATGCCTTTGGCTGCCCAATGGTCCGGGTCCCTCACTGCTTTAGCTCCACCCTCTACCCACACCCAACCCCAGGCTCCTTCCCCCTCTCTGAATCTTTCCTCCTGCTCTTTCAGGTCAGTTCAGGGGGCCTCTCCTGCGTCAGCAACTGGCCCAAGTGAACCCCTTCTGGGAGTCTGCAGCAAACTGCTTTACGGGTTCTTATCCCCAGGTATTTTGGGGGACTCCACAAGGAAGGCACCCTGCCGGTACTTTTAACCCTCTTTCTGTCACATGTGCCCTCTCTCATCCTTTCTGTGGAAGCCCCCGGTTGTCTCCTAACCTCTCACCTTGCATTTCCTTAAGCATGACTGAACTCCGCTGTAAGCCATAGCTTCCCCCTAGACCCGAGGAGCAGACGTGACATGAGGGGACCCCAATACCCAGAACTGTCGGTCCTCGGGCCTCCTGTCCGTGAAGTCTGCTGCCCTCAGCTTCCTCTCCGATGGTGCCTTCCTCTCTGTTCTGTTTCTCTCCTGGATTCCTATCTGACACGGGAGACCCATCCACCTTGCCCGGTGCCCAGGGCTCCAACCCTCCCCTCAGTCAGAGGGGAAAAAGGGGGCTCTTCCACGGTAAGTCTTGGACTCTGAAGCATCCAAATTTGCATGAGGCGCCTTAGTTCCTGGTATCCTGGCTTTGCTGGTGGTTTCAACTGCAGACTTTTCAGTTAACAGCCCGACACCTAACCACCGGGCCAGCAGGATATTCTCCTTCAAGAATATAGTCAATGTTCCCGCCATGGCAGTGATGTGAAGAAAAAAAAACAAAACAAGAATACAGTCAGTGCACAATAATCCTGACTGCATTGGATTGTCTGCCCCTTGCTCTCAGAACACCAATGGGATCATCGCGATGTGAGATCCATTCCTCTTGCCCAAATATGTGACTTCCTTTTATCAGACAGATAGAAGCACAAAACAATGTCCTATTTCCCTTTTTGCTTTGGTTGCCAGGAAACTCGGTCACCATCTTATCCTTGGTTTCTGCTAGTCTGTTTTTTTTCCTACCCCCCCTCCCACAGAATCCTGTGGTCTCTGTGCCTCCAGCTCTGTCTAGACCAAATTGTCATTCTAGAGTAATTAGTTAGTAAGAGTTAGAGTCTAGGGCTGAGCCCCGGTGGTGTAGTGGTTGTGCACGGGACTGCGGCCCACTGGGATGGAGGTTCAATTCCAGCTCCACAGGGGCAAAGGCTGGGCCTCCTACTCCCACCACCAGAGGGCAGTGATGCTCTAAAAAAAAAGAGAGTCTTAATGAGAAGTCCACTGGATCCTTGAGTTGCTCTTGGTACTCTAACCATGTCATGAAAACACCGCTACTGGGGATGGCAGGGTCATGGTTCCCCGCAATGCGTTTGCATCGCAGATCCCGTGATTGT
This sequence comes from Nesogale talazaci, assembly GCA_004026705.1. Lineage (NCBI taxonomy): Eukaryota > Metazoa > Chordata > Mammalia > Afrosoricida > Tenrecidae > Nesogale > Nesogale talazaci. Next base: position 29,752 of record PVJH01022357.1, on the reverse strand, counting down.
CGGCTCAGTGAACCTTGGGCATGTCCCTAACCATTCAGTGCCTCGCTGCCCACCAGATGGTTGTGTGAGGAGTGCAGGAGACCGCAGAGATAAAGGGTTTAGCACTTTAGAGCAACACCTGGCCTGTGGTTGGCACGTGGCAATTGTCAGTGTGGTTCAGACCCGAGCCACTCTTCGTCACGGGAAGAGGGCCGCTCCATGTGGAAGTTCCAGCGTCAGTGCATCTCAGCGTCCTCTGTGCGTGGGGTGAATCACTGGGGTCCCCATCGGTAGGCTGGGCTGGGGCTTCAGACTCAGAAGTACTAGCAGAGTTCTCCGGCTTCTGAGCCACAGTTCACTTTCCAAGTAGCAAGAATTGACTAGTCTCTGAGGGCTTGTGTGAGGCCATGCCTGGGACACTCACGCCCCTGTCGGGAGTTCCGGGGGAGTCAGAGGCCTGGTGCCTCTGTCCCAGCCTGAACTTCTTAAGGTACCTGGTGTCTGAGCTGTGTCTGAGGATAGGGACCTGGGTTCCTTCTAGGACTGTCCTTCCCCGGGCTCCATCCTTTGAGCCCCCAACTTCAGGGATTCCCTGGAAGCCTCACTGTAAGCTGGTGACAAGCAGCGCTGCCTGCACCCTAGGCAGGACAGGGTTTGTGTGGAGCTGCAGGAGGGGACGGTCACTCCAGCCTCTCCCTCCCTGCACAGCCGACCACCTCTTTCCTGTTGGCTCCTTCCTGGGTCTAATTATTCTTCTCCTGAAGCTTCCACCCAGTACAGAGATATGGGCCCAGGTATACATGGTGCGGTGGCCTGCTTCCAGGTGGGGCAGGTGCCTGGACATACAAAGACACATGGGCCCATGTGTGAACCTCTGACATGGGGCTGGGATGGGGGCGCTGCAAGGGGGAGCTACGCTCTTAGAACATGCTTCTTACTCCCCTTCCTGGTCTCTGAGACCCCCCTGTTCTTTCCTATGAGAGGCACCAGAAGCCCCAAGAGAGATCCCTGGCAGAACGAGGTGCCCAGGGCACAGGGAAGGAAAGCCGGGGCTAAGGCAGAGAACCCAGTCACCTCTGTCCGCGGCCACCACACAGACTGCCTGCAAGCCTGGAGTCCAGGCTTCAGCGGGGCCAAGTCTCTTCCCTCAGACTAGGGCTGGGCAGTCTTCTGTTTCAAAGGGGAGATACGTGTCGTATTGCCTCTCGTGGCTCCTGGGAGTAGCCAGAGGTCACTGGGCAGGGCCTCGAGGGCTCAGGAGGCGCACAGTGCCATCCATGCCCGCTAGTGACTCATCATAGGCGAGTCCTTGACCTCGGTGGATAGGAAGGGCTGCAGTTGAGGAAACCCAAACTCAGGAAGTGGGACATCCATCCACAGCTGTGACCAGTGCCCCTCTGTGAGCCCAGGCCCGGGACAGGACTGGGGACTCTCAGAGCCACCGGCCCGTAGTCACCGTGCCTGGCCAGGTGTGGAGAGCTTTGCCCAACAAGGCTCTCGTGCAGGCGTCAGGGGGCCCTGCAGAGTGGCTCCAGCCTGGGACATGCTCTCGGACAGAGGGCCTGACACTCAGGGCTGAGCTGACCCTCTAAGCCTTCCTTCTCTTATGTAACTGCTTTTTTCCCCAGGGAACCAAGCCTGCAGTGCCCGGACACCCTGCACATCAACCAGGGCCCCCCCAAGCCAGCCTAGGGTTCTGGCCAAGACTGCCGAGCCGGGGATGGAGAGAAGGGTCCATGGAAAGGGTGGGGGAGCGGGGAAGGGCAGGACTCTGGAGAAGGCGTGTCTGTCTCTGTGTGTCCCGTGCGCAGTCACCCCGCACACATGTGCAATTCAGACACAAGCACCACTCGAAGGCCCCCCATGGGGGCTTGACCCCCCCACGCCTGGCCTTCCTGCACAGCGGCACCGACTCCAGGCCGGGGGGTGCAGGGGTGGGGGTCCCTCAGTCACCTCAAGGCCACGCTTTCTCTTCTCGGAATAAGCTCCAGGGCTCCTGGCCTCTCCTTTTCCTGTCTCGTTCACCTTCTTGCCCCAAGAGCAGAGGACGGGCCCTTCCTGTCAGCTGCTCGGGTCAGGAGGCGAGGTGTTTTTCTGCAGAACTGGTTCTGTGGAATTTCCACTTGTTTCCTATCATGTGGTCAGGGACTGCTCTGGGGGGCTGCTGCGAGACCCACGGCACGCGGGAGCTCACGCTCAGACAGACAGATGCCGTGCACGTTGTCGTCCCCGCCGTCTGCGGAGCCTAAACGGGGGTGAGCCGCGCCGTCCGTCCTCCACTGCAGACCTCCTGTGTCAGGCGGGCGGACGGACGGACACCAGACTGGCTGGAGTCACACGGCAGGCGGATGCAGACTTGACCAGGATTCCATCCTCCAGGGCCTGGGGTGAGAGGAGCCTGCTTGCTTGTTCCTCTGAACTTCCGGGGACCTAAGCGTATGAGACTTGGAGCTGTCAGAGCGGGAGGGTGGGGCAGGCTGGGGTCAGGAAGGGGGAGAACCGTCCCAGAGGTGGCTGCCGGTACAGCCATCCTGGTCCCTAGCAGGGCTCTGCTGTGAGCACAGATGGGAGGAGAGGACAACAGGTGGTGAGACCAGACGCCTGCTCTTCACTGGAGGGCCCAAGGTCGTCCCTGGCCCCCTCTCACACTTGATGGTGCATGTGCAGGATGGGGGGAATTCATTGGAGAGGTGTGGTTCTATCAAGCCGTCATCTATCTATGCCAGCCGGGGGGCTTCCACAGCTCCAAAAGTGAAAGGCAGACTCGGGAAATGCCCTGACAATGCCCTGGGGTCCCCGAGCAACCTTGCCTGTGCCCAGGGAGCCCCAATCCCGCTCCCTGGCCTCCTGCTGAGATCCACCGAGGCAGGGATGAGTACTAGTGAGATCTCAGGACCTGGGGCAGGAGCTCCTCCCACCTCAAAGAAGTCCTTCTCCTCACGAGTGGAGGCACCATGAGGGCAGGCACTCCGCTCTGACTATTTGAATACCTGGAACAGTACCTGCACAGCATAACTGCCCCAAAAGTACTTTTTTTTTTTAATGAATGAATAAAGGAATGAATGAGGATAATGGAGTGGGGGGGAGGGGTCAGCCCAGGCCCTCTGGTCGGAGTCAGAACTGGAACCGTCTCTGGGTGCCTTCGTGTTAAGGTCCAAGCTAAAGAGCTGGTGGCCTGGGCTCTACCTTTTCACCCAGAAGTCTCTGTCCTCAGTGGCCACAGAGTGATTAGAGACAACAGTGTCTCTAATCCAGAGATCTCAGCCTCTCTTAACAGACTCCCCAGGGGCTGCGGAGAAACCAGGTTCATGGTCCACATAGCAGCAGTGCGCCGGGCCGCGGGCTGCCTCCACACTAGGGCTGGGATCAAGGGGAGAGGATGAAGAGAGAAACGGCCATTTGCAGAGTGTCTACGTCTGTCACTCCTCTGGGTCTCAGTCTCTTACTCAGTAAAATGGGGTGTGCAAATGAACCCACGGTAATTGATGGATAATGACGGCTCTGCCAGAAGTCATACGAAGGTTCAAAGAGTAAACTAGGATAGTGTTTTTTCTCATACGTAAGCTGGGTTTATGGAAAATGTTTTCGTTGTTTAACCTTACTGCATTTAAAAAAAAAACAAAACCCCACTGGATTGTGAAATTAGGTGGGTGTTTACATTTTAGATCAGCAATTTTATGCTCAGCCAATTAAACTATTTATCTAACTCCCCACCCTACCCTATAGCCTACCTTGCCCTCCCTCCCCCTTTAAAGTCTCATTTCCTCTCTTCTTCTATCTGCTCTTCACCGGAGTTAAAACCTCTCAACCCTCTCACTTGTGGCTTCATCGTTTCCTCCCTTGCCCTTCGACACCACACACGCGCACACACGCACACACGCACACACAGATATACATACACACATCTGTGCAGCATCACGCTCTGTTTCTTTTGTTTGTTTGGTTGACTTTTTTTGGCAGGGAGGACTTTTTTGTTTGTTTGAAATCAACTTGTATGTCACAAAATAATTCATGTCTGTCTGTTTCAGTTTTGGTTTTCTTCCTTTTATAGCCACTCAGACTGATGTTTAGAGCGGCTGGGTAAGAAGACATCTGGAGGGTAGTGAAGGCTGTAAACCTTTTTCCTCCCTCTCTCCCTCCCTCCTTCTCTCTCTCAAACTTTTTTACTTGGTTTATTAGGTTTGTGTATATTTACATATATATGTTTCCCTTTTGTGGGTGGAATATAATACATACAAAGAAGAACACACATATTCTATGCCATTTTCAAACCCATCTCATCCCATCAGTAACAGTGTTGTATCGAATGCTCATATATGTGGTTATGTTTTGGCTTTTTTCCCCTTTTTTTCACCTTCCCATCTTACTTTCCTATCCATTCCCTCCCCTCCTCCCCCCATCCCAGTTCTTCGTTTTGTTTCCTATAGTGTGGGTAGTTTTCATTATGTTCAGTAGTGCATTTGTGCCTGGAACTAGAGCCCTGAAGTTTATCCCTATGTTTCCATTGATGGTCTTTAAGGTTTATATTTGAGTTTGTAATTCATCTTGAGTTCGTGTTTGTACATTGTGGGAGGTATGGGTCCTGTTTCATTATTTCGCAAGTGGAGATTCTGTTTTTCCAGCACCATTTATTGAAAAGTCTGCCTCTCCCCCACTTAACGTGCTTTAGACTTTTGTCAAACATCAGGCGTCTAGAGGTGCATGATTGCATTTCTGGGTTCTCAATGCTAATCCATGGGTCTTCATGTCTATCACTGTCCCAAAACCAAGCTGTTTTGATATCTGTGGTGATATAACAGGTTTTAAAATCTGGAAGCAAAAGCCCTTCTACTTTATTGTCATTTTTTTAAAATAGCTTTTTGTTTACCTTGGGTTTGTCTCCTTTCCCTATAAAGTTGGTGTTTAGTTTTTCCATTTCTTTGAAGAATTGTGCTGGGATTTGATGCGAATTGCATTGAATTTAAAAAGCTTCTTTGGTGATATTGACATTTTCACCACCTTTAATCTTCCTGCCCGGGAGCATTTGAACATTCTTCCATTTTTGTCTCTTTTAGTTTCTTGTGGAAGAGTTTTGTAGCTTTCTTTGTATACAACTTTTGCTTCTTTGGTAAGATTGACTCCTAGCTATGTTATCTTTGGGCCCAGTTATTATAAATGGTATTATTCTTTTGAGTTCCTTTTTTTTGCCCTCTTTACTATACAAGAATCCTACTGTTTCTGTATGTTGAACTTACATCCTGCTACGCTGCCAACATTTTTTATTAGTTCTTGCGATTTAAAAATGAAATCTTTGGGGTGTTTTGTATATTTTCTATAAGATTATATCATCTGCAAATACAGATGATCTTGTTTTTTCTGTGTCAGTGTGAATGCCTTTAATATCTTTTTATATATTATAGCTCTGGATAAAACTTCCAGGACTGAGTTAAATAAAAGCAGTGATGAAGAAAACCTGTCTAGTCACCCCCAAGAGGGTGGGGGGAGGCAAGGAGGGGGTTTCCATGCTTCATTAAGTGAGAAGCTAGACATTGGGTCCACAGTATATGGTCTTTATTATGTTGAGGAATTCCCCTCCTCTTCCTCATTTATTGATTTTTTTTTTTTTTAGTTTATTGAATTTTTTATGAAGAATAGATTTTGAGGGGCTGAGCTCCGGTGGCGTAGTGGTTGAGTGCGGGACTGCGGCCCACTGGCTTGGCGGTTCAAATTCAGCAGCAGCTCTCCAGGAGTAAGGCTGGACCTCCCACACCCACCAGAGTGCAGTGCTGCCTCCCCCCCAAAAAAAAGAATAGATTTTGAATTATATCACATGACTTTTCTGCGTGGATTGGCATAACCATATGGCTATGAACAGTTGTTTTGTTTATGTGGTGATAACATGGATTGTTTTCCTATTTATAAGCCATCCTTACACACATAGTAGGAATTCCACTCAGTCATAATTTATTATGTTTTAATGCTTTGTTGAATTCTGCTGGCTAGAATTTTGTTGAAATGTCTGGCATCTATATTCATCAGGGATATTGGTCTAGAATCTTCTATTTTGATGATGTCTTTGCCTGGCTTAGGTATCAAAGTTATACTTGCTGCATAAAATGACTTTGTTGGGAGCATGTTGTCCATTTCTATACTGCAAGAGAATTTGTGTAAGATTGGTGCCACCTCTTCTCTAAATGTTTGGTGGAACTCTCTGGTCAAATCATCCTGTCCCAGTCTTTCTGATGAGAGGAGTTTTTTGATTTCCAGATCTGTGTCTTCTTGTGTTAGAGGCTTACTGGGATTTTCTACGTCAATCTTTGTTAGTTTACATTTCTAGGAATTTGTCCAGTGCCTCTAGATTTTCAGATTTGTTGAAATCCAACTTTTTTTTTTTGCATCACTGCCCTCTGGCGGTGGGAGTAGGAGGCCCAGCTTTTGCCTCTGTGTAGCTGCTGCTGGAATGGAACCTCCATCCCAGTGGGCCGCCGTCCTGCATACAACCAAAAATCCAACTTTTATAAAAGGGTGTTTTAGTGTCACCTATTTCATTGCTTTTTCATAATATTTGTTTTCTCTCCTTCTCTTCCTTTCTTAAGTTTGCCAATAGTTTATCAATTTTGTTCATCTTTTCAGAGGACTAATTTCTTGTCTTGTTGATTTTCCCCCTATGGTTTTTTTTTCCTGATTCATTTTGTTATGGAAGCTCTTTGGCTTGTTTGTGTGCTTGCTTCTCCTTTTGCACTCCACAGCAGTGGCCTCATACAATATTTGTCTTTTTAAAATTATTCTTATTGTCTAATTGCACTCAGAAAAATGTTCTCTAGATTCATCCGTGCCGTGATGCGCTTCCCTGTGGCCTCATCACCCTTTAAGCACAGGGACTATTCCCTCGTGCCCCTGCCCTCCTGCAGCCCAAGGGTGCCACCGGGGCTCCCCCGGCCTGGGCGAGTTTTCTGGACAAATGTCCTGAAGGTACTGGTGCCCCAGCCCCCGTCTCAGAACTTGCTGAGTGCACCTGGCCCACTTGGAAGCTCTGTGATGTGTTGTGGAGGAAGCAGGGGTGAGGGAGTCTCCTCCCTTCCTTGGCCTGGAAGTACCTGGAGCCTGCGGATCTGTCCGGCCTGGATCTGGAAGTCGAGCACTCAGGGCAGGGAGGAGACAAAGCCTCAGGAGTGGGCTGTGTCCAGGTGAATCTAGAATCAAAGAGTGGAAGCCTCACAGCCCTGGGTTTGAGTCCAGCGGGGTCTAACTCACTTCTGTCTGGGCTTCAGCTTCTTCTCTTCCTCTGTAAAATGAGGGGAACTTGCTGCCATGTCTCCCCTGGGTGCACACTCAAAGTGTTGCATTAATCAGTGAGGACCCCCAGGGAGGGGACTGGGCCCTACCTACAGGAACTTTGACAAGGGAAGGTTGAGAGAAAGGATTAAGTCAACAAATGGGTCCCCAACGATGAGCCTCTGGGGAAACCTCTTACTTTTGCTATCCCAGCTTAACCTCAAGACAGCCAGGAGCAGACCCCACATGACAGGTGGGCATATTGCGATGGGTGTCACTTGCCCAGGGAACTGGGAGAGAAGCAGGGTGCACGGGCATACCTGCAGGAGAGGGGGTAAACTTGCTGACACGGGAACAGAGAACACAGCAGCAGCACAGCCCTTGGGGCTGGACCGGGATTCTGGAAGACGCTGGAGATTCTCAGCTTTCCCAGCTCTGCGCCAGTTGAGCCCCTCACTCCTCCGCCTCAGATGAGAGGGAGTATGTGGAGACGGTGCACACTGTGAAGTGCAAGGCCTCAGGTGTGCGTGGACACGTGTCCGCGCGTGCGTGCACATCTGTGTGACTTATGAGTGCGGGTGCCCATGCTTGTGCGTGCCGACGTTCCACACTGCCCAACATCCCCATTTCTCCTCTCAACTTCTTAGAACCTCTTCCAGTAGTTCCTCCCTGGCTCTTAGCTTATCTGAAAGGGGTGGGGCCAGGGTCCGGAAAGCGACCGATTGTCTGAACCTGCGGGCTTTCTCCTCTCTGGCCTGGCCACATCCTGCAGCCCTCCCTGGAGACGCAGCGGGGCCAGCAGCTTGCCTGGCTCCTTGGTGGGCCCCCTTGCTACGCACTGTTCCTTCCCGGGCACTGTGCAGATGGCTTCGACACCACTGTCCCCTTGATTCTTCAGCGCTACACACACACACACACACACACACACACACAAGTCTAGGGGTGCTACTTTCATTATAACTTTACAGGCAAGGAAATGAAGGCTGGGGCGAGGGGACAGGGGCAATTGCTTTCTCGGAGTAGCCATTCAACTGGAAGCGGTGCTGGGATTTCCACCAACCCGTCCTGCTCCAGAGACGTCCTTAGCTGCTGTGGCCTGCCTCGGGCCATTTGCTGGCTGGTTGTGGAATGACTCTATGAATGGAAGAGCCAATGAATGCACTCGCTGGTCAAGATTGAGTTCAATGGGGAGGTTAAAGCAATCAAACAATGGTTATCATTTATTGATCACCCCCAGGTAGCACAAACTGTTAATGCCCTGCTATTAGCCAAAGGCTGGTGGGTGGAGACCACCCAGAGGTTCCTGGGGCAGGGGTGGGGGTTCCTGGAGGTGGGGGGAAGTCTGGGGCTCTGGTTCCCAAAGCTCACAGGCTGGAACGCTCCACGTGGCCCAGTTCACTGGGAGCAGAACCTGAGCCACAGCAGCTAACAGCAGCCCCATCATTCACTGAGCACCTGCTCCACACGCGGCGTTTCGTGCCACAGGAAATGCACACAGGAGGATGACTTCCCTCCGTCTGCCGTCAAGCAAGTTGAGGCTCACAGAAGTTAAAGCCTCTTGTTCAATGTGGGCTCTAGGATTCGAATTTGTCAGAGCCCCGAGCTCAGGGCCTCAGATTGTCCTGATTTCCTGGCCCAGGCATGCGAGGGGGAGGTGTCCTTCTCAGTTCAGCAGTGAGCCAGGACCGGCCAACCCACTCAGGAAGCTGGGTCCACGGCACCTTCCTCATGACACCCCACCCCCATCCTCTTCCACCCCGAGGCTGGGTCCCCGTTTGTCTCTGAAAGGGGGTTCTCTCTCCAGTCTAGGGTGTGTTCGATTTCACAGAGAAGCCTGGTTTGTGATCCAAGGGAGTTTTAAGAAAGGGAAAAGGAGCTTCAGGTTCACACAGGCACCTCGGGGCACCTCACACCCGCACGCGGAGTCCTGGGGTCCGAGGAGGTCCATCTCTGATGCACACCTCTGAGGAGCAGCTTGAGAAGCAGAAGGGCGGCAACGCTCTGGACTCTGGCTTTCCTGGTCCTCCACCGGGAGGCATGGTCGATGATCCTGGTCAACCTCATTGGCTGAATTGAATTCACCTGACCCAGATGGGCCAATGCAGGTGCAGCGCCCACCTAGGTGTACCACCCCTTCCTGAGCAGAAGCTGGAACCTCTGAGCATGTGCAATGAATACCCCAGTCTGCAGGCTGTCTACCTACCAGGTGTAGGTCTAGCTCTTCCTCTCTGACTCTCGGCCTATATAGTTAGCGCCAATACCTGCTCCGGCCCTGCATGTATGGGAATGTTCTGCCCCTCTACCCCTCCCCTAAGTTCGACCTCATAGGAGGCGTTCACACCAACAGGGTCAGGAGTCCTCGTGGCGCAGAGGTTACGAGTTGGGCTGTTAACTACCGTGGGAGAAAGATGAGGCTTTTGCCCCCGGGAAGTTACGGTCCAGCTGGCAGGACAACACTGATGAAATATATAACTATCGGGCTGAGCCCCGGTAACCTAGTGGTTGTGTGCGGGACTGCGGCCCACAGGGTGGATGGTTCAAATCCAGCAGCAGCTCTCTGGGAGCAAGGCTGGGCTTCCGACTCCCACCAGGGCAGTGATTCCCCCCCCCCCTAATAAAGCGCTCCTAATAAAATGTTCAAAAACCACACAAAACTGAAACAACTTGGGGAAAAAAAAGAGTTACCGTCTCAGAAGCCCATAGGGGCAGCTCCACCCTGTCCCATAGCGTTGGCAGGAGTTGACGTCCACTCCATGACAGTGACTGGTTTCCTTGGCCCTGACGGGCCAGCACAGAAGCAGTGGTCGGTGTGGGGAGATGACCGGGGCTGGCTCTGAAGCAGCGCCAAAGGAGACGCTGAGCTGGGGGTGGAGGCTGGGGTCGTGTGGACAGAGGGTGGCTTCCTGGCTCCCAGGCCAGTGCAGACTGCTCTGTAGCCCCCAGAGGAGCTGTGCCTGAGGGGTCTGGTATCAGCCTCTGGCTCGGTCATGCCAACCAATGGGAAACAGCTGTGTGGGGCCTCCTCCCTGTCTCAGATGTTCTTTTTTTGGGGGGGGGGGCATCACTGCCCTCAGGTGGTGGGAGTAGGAGTCAGATGTTCTCTTTGGGGGAGGACTGTGGCAGGAGAACGGGAGCAGGCTCTCGAGTTCGGACGCAGGCACCTGCATGTCCTGACTGCGGCATCCTGGAGCCCCGCTGGGGGAGTGGATTATGTCCCGAATGGGGAAGGTCAAGGTCAGCGGTTTCCACCAGAGGACGCTTGGTGGAAGCAGGGCGAGGCTGCTAGCTCCTGTCAGGATTTCAAGTCTTGAAAACCCAAAGGGGCAGTTCCATTCTGTCCTCAAAGGTCGGTGGTAACAGGTTTGGGTGAGTTCAGACAAGCTCTTGGAATCTAGATCCCGACCCCCCCACACACACATACACACTCACACACACACACACACACACTGGAAACTAGGGTAGTAAAACTGTGAAGGGCTGGTGGAGTTGATGAAAGGAGTTGGTGCTGGTTGCATTCCTTGTAAATGCTTCGGGAGGCCTGGTTCACTTCCTCCTTCACTCTGGGGCCTGCGTGACCCACGGGGAGAGACTTCCTGAGTCAGAAGCCGGCGGTGGAGGCCAGAGATAGCGCTGGTGAGCTCGGCGCGTGTGGTGTGCAGGCTGGTCCTCGTGCCCTCGCCTGCAGCCCCACGCTCCCTCCGCACCACCAAGAGGGAAAAGAGGTCGGTCTTTGAAGCAGCCCCGGATGTCTTGCTAGAAATCGTGGTGCAAATAAAGCCAACAACTCTTGGAGATTTGGAACGAAAGAGTCCTCAGTCTAGGTCTCCTGACGCATGGGGAGTCACCCAGGACGCCTCAGGGTGTGGCCCCCACTAGGGCTTTTCACAGATTCAGCTTTAAAGACGAGGAGGCCGCTGGTGCCACAGGGAAGCCCTCAGCCGCTAACCAGAAGGTTGGTGGTTCGAGCTCCCTCAGTGGCTCTGTTGTGATTTTTTTTTTGGGGGGGGGGGTCACAGAAATAGAAAACACTGTTGTTGAACTCTTTCTGACTCCTGGCTCCCTGGAGGACAGAGCGGAATTGCCCCCAGTGCGTTCTAAAGGCTGGAAATCTTTAGGGACACTGACTGCCGCCACCTCTTTCTCCCCTGAACGGTTCAGTGGGCTGCCAGCTTTTCAGCTGGCCCCAGAGAGTCTAACTACGAGCTTCCACAGCCCTTCAGTGACGACCACAGCCTGGAGAACTCTTGGGGGTGGCTCTGTGCCCTCACGTGGGGAACGTTGGCTCGAGGGCCCACACTGCCATCTTCACCGTCACAGCCGCAGCACTGTCGCTACCTCATGGTTGGAGCATGTTCATTCCGTGATACTGCATGGATTTGCCCCACCGGGTGGCACGTCCACGTACGCTGCCTCTATAGAAGCCAAGCGCTGTCCTTCTTCCATGGAGTGGCTCAGTGAGTTCAAGCCACCGGCCTGTCCGTCCAGTCAGCGGCTAAGCGGGTCACCACAGCACCGCAGAAAATCCTTTTCCTCATTACACAACTCTTCATCTCTAAGGAGTGACGTACCCTGAACTGGGGTGGGGTGGGGAAGAGCTGAGGGCTCAAGAACCCACTCAAGGTCACCCAGCCAATAGAAACAGAAATAAGAAGCCTTTTACTGCCTCAAAGTCAACCTGTAGGGCCTGTGCATTTCCGAGACCATAGCTTTTAACGGAAGCAGAAGCCAAAACCAAACGCACTGCCTTCGGTCCAAGCTGATGCACAGCGACCCCGCAGGGGGTTTCCCAGACTGCACTGCTTATGGCAATAGACAGCCCTGTCTCCCTCCCTTGGGGCAGCCTGTGGTTTCTAACTGTTGACCTTGTGGTTTAGCAGCCCAGTGTCTCCGAACCACACTGCCGCCGGGACTCCTTACCACAGTGGTTCTCAACCTTCCTCATCCCCTGTGTCGTCAGGTTGCGGTGACGCCCAACCATAAAATGCGTTTCGTTGCTCCTTCATCACTGTAGGGCGACCCCTTCGAAAGGGTTGTTTGACCCCCAGAGGGGTCACAACCCACAGGTTGAGAACCGCTGCCTTAGCAGCAGAGGGAGCTTTAAACTCCAGGACTGTCTGGCCCCCAAACCCAAGCCTTCCACTCCATGGGCTGCCTGTTCGACAGAAGATGCTAGCCCTTGGAGATGGTGAAACTTGAATGACAACAGGTTTTTTTTCAAAAGAGAGATGATTAAGGAAATGGAAACCAGAGTGACAGTGAGATGCCACCTGCCACCAATCCAGAGAAAAATCCAGCCACTGAAATGTCACCTGACACCAATCCAGAGAAAAACCAAGCCAGGCTCCCTGCCACTGAAGCGATTACTGCTCAAAGCAACCAAACTGGACAGCTGTTTTTGCAAACGTTTTTCCATTCTGAAAAAAAAATTGGTGCTGAGCCCCAGTGGCATAGTGGTTGTGTGCGGTACTGCAGTCCACTGGGTTGGTGGTTCAAATCCAACAGCAGCTCTCCAGGAGCAAGGCTGGGCCTCCTACTCCCACCAGAGGGCAGTGATGCCCCCCAAAAAAAGTTGAACACAAAGTTACCATATGACCTCCAAGTTCTATCCTGAAGTAGCCGCCCCCAAAAATGGAACACTTACGGTATATCCATTCAGAAACATGGATGTGAATGTTCATCACAGCCTGACTCACAGCAGTCAAAAAGTGAAAGTCACCCAACAGTCCTTCAACAGATGACCAGGCCAAGAGGGTTGTCACTCTCGACTGTCCTCGAGTTGATTCCAAGTCCTAACAGTCCTACATGTGCCATGGCTCCACGGTGACCTCTTCAAGGAGTGACCTCTCAGAAGGAGATGGCCAGACCTGTCTTGGGCGGTCTCTAGGTGGGGTCACATCGCCAACCTTTCAGCTAGGAGAGAAGCACTTTACCCACCATTGGCGCCATACAGGGACCGGGCATCTAACGCCAGGCACTAATTTGAAAACAAACCGACGTGCCTTGGTTGTTTTGTGGTGAGCAGGCTGGTTTCTGATCCAGAGAGAGACACAATCACTCTGTGGAGACTGTCAACTCTGCTAACACCCTGGACTTGACAGGTGGGCACAGCCGCGCTGAGGGCTAGGAACAGAGAGGTCAGTAGGGGCCTTTATTCTCAGGCACTGGGGAGTCTAGAAGGGCTTCGGTAAGGGAGTGAGGAGGCGAGATTTGGGGCTGTGGGTTAGACGTTGGTGAACCTGCTACCCTAAAGGTGCCCGTTCAAACCCGCCCACCACACTACAAGAGAAAGATGAGGCTATTCCCTCCCATACAGCTTTATCATGTTGGAAACCCAATGGAAGAGTTCTGTTTTGTTCTCTAGGGAGGGAGAAGTGAGTGAGTCTTGCTGCAGAAAGGGGAGAGGTTGGCAGGGGAGCAGCAGGCAGGAGGACTTGTCAATGACCATAACTGGGGTGGGAGCACCAGCGGAGAGAAGAGACCAGCCTGGCAGATGTTAGGGTGAAGATGGGCAGGGCTTGGTCATGCAGCTGAAGTGTGGCCTCTGCTTTCTCCCCAGGGAAATGTCACAGAGCAGACCCTGCCTCTGGCCTCTCTAGCTGGGTTTAGAGGATGGTAGGCATCTGGCACTGGTCATTTCAAATAGTAACTATGTCTCCACAAGACACTCCCATGCCTGGACAGGGTCTAGGTCAAGTGCAAGGTCAGGTATGGAGGGAACTTGGTCAAGTCCAGCAAGTGCTAGGGGTTAGAGCTGGACCTTTCCACCCAACCTCACCCTGAGGCAGCTGATGGGGGGTTGAGGGCCACAGCATAACTGAGCTGTGCTGGCTGGTTTTCCCGGGGAAAGTGGAGGCAGCATTCTTTTACCCAATGAGGGACCAGCCTAGAGCCATAGGACTCTGGACAGATGATATTCGGTTCTGTCCTGCTTTTTCCACCTCAGCCAGGCCCCACTGCTTGTAGCAGAAGGAGAGTACCCCTGGGGCATGGGACTGAGAACGTGTGTCAGGCAGGGCCAGGCACCAGGGACATGCATCCAAGCCACACCTCCCACCAGTTGGGTGTCCTCAGGATTCACGAGTCCAGCCGTCCAGCACAGCCAGGCCAACACTAGGACCCACGTATCCTCTCTCCCATGCATGACTTCCATCCCCGTGGCCAGAAGCTCACATTTATACCAGGTACAGAGGCCTCTCCTTTCTGAGCTGTGATTTCCTCGGTTGTGAACTGAGTGCGTGGAAGGATGAGAGAAGACTCTAGAAGCTCGAAGGACTCCTTTCCCTGGTCTGAGAAGGGGGAGACAGCCCTCCACAGGCAGCACAGTGAGAACAAGTCATCCTCTGGAATCCTTGGAGGGTCTACCCCACCAAAGCCAGGGCCATGGTTCTCCCAGAGAAAAAAGAGGGCGGGGAAGGCAGCCCCCCACTCCCCACCCCATCAGCTCACTGCAGACCAGCCTCCCCTCTGCTTGTGCCTAACTTCCCATCTCTGACCAGAGGGTGAGGGCGGGCCATCTCGGAGACCCCCCCTTCCAATCTATCTTTTGAGGAGTCTGATGGTCAGGGTTTGCAAAGGTCATGTGTGGAGGAGGAGTGGGAGCCTGACCTCAAGGCCGCACCCCTACCTGGCTTTTACAACCTTCTTGTCATAGGGCTCTGTTGTCTCCAGTCCAGTTTCTAGCCGCAATCAATCAGTCTTCCATCCAACGGCCCAAGAGACAGCATCAAATTTGATTGTCTCTGCCCGGCTCTACAATTGGATCAGGCCAAGTCAAATGGCCCCACTAGGCAGAGGTGAAACTTGTTAGCCAGTATTTGAGGCCTGTGTGGACCTGGCTCTAGGGACCTCTCAGCCTCCTTGCCCGCAGTGCCTCTCAGCTCTTACAACAAGTGCCCTCACGTGGCCCTGGACAGTCTCTCTGCCTGGAATAGCCTCCCCAACCTGTGCATACTCGGCCAGAGACTCACCTCCTCCAAGGAGCCTTCCTGGGTCCCTCAGGAGGGGATAGGGACCTCCTCTGTTCTTCCTGGAGGTCCTTGATTCCTCCTTTTCATCTCTTTCCCAACCAGCTGGTTCCTTTGAGACAATGCCCAGTGAGGTCCATGCACAAGGTAAGACACCCAGCAAATGCATATCAAAATGATGGATGTATGGGTGGATGGAAGCTGAGGGATGGTTGGAAGGATGACGGATGAATGTTGGCTGGATGAGAGATGGATAAATAAGTAAAGGTTATGAGCGAGGCCATTTCTCAGGGTGCAGCTGGACTGTGATAAAATGATGTGCGAGAGTAAGAGCACCCCCGAGTGACACCCGCTGAGCTCCAGATCCCGGGCTGGGGGCTTGAGCCCCGTCTAGCATGGGTCTTCGGGGGCTGAGCTCTGCAGCGGTGAGAGTGGTGAGAGCACAGGGCGCCTAAGTGCCAGGAAAGGGCATTTGGAGCTAACGCTATAGACTCAGCTTCTCTCATTGTGTGTCCTCAGGGACAGGGCCTTGGGGTAACTGGGAGGGCTCTGTGTGCCCCCCCCCCGCTCCCCACTCCATCACCTACCCAAAGACAAAACCCACAGACAGTCAGCTGGCCGGACTCATGCAGCATTACCTCAGGACAGAGAGACCTGCTGGGGGGGGGGGGGGTGTCCCAGGCGCAGGGCCGAGAGCGGCAGACTGCCGCAGGGTCTCCTGCAGGGTAGCTGGTGCCTTTGAGACACAGACACGGGCATGCTCCCTACTGCACCGCTGAGTCCTGCCACAACCCACAGGCCCCTTATTCTGTGAGACAGACAGGGGCCTCTCCTCAAACGGATGCCTTGAGCTCTGTGAAGAGAGCACCACATCCAGCCCCTGCCAGAATCCCCCGAAACCCGAGTCTCACCCCATCCCCAGTGGGGTCCAGGCTCTTTCCTGGAAGCTACAAACTCTCTTCCTCCGTACCCCCAACACACACACAAACACACACACATACATGCACCAGCTTGCACTGGGCAGGGGTTGGCAAACTCTTGAAACCGAAGAGCCAATCCTGTCCCTCCTAACAACTTTGACATCATTCAAGAGCCTTAAAGACGTTTTTCCAAACAAATGAGGTCACTGAGATCTGAAAGAATCACCTTCACTTGTTTTCCATGTGACTTCAGAGCCCCGCGTTCACTCTGAAAGAGCCGCAGTTTGCCAACCCCGGGGCCATCCGACACCAGGTCATCTCCCAGAGGCCTGCTTTTCCTCAGGCCCGTTAGGCTGTCCTCATGTTCAACAGCTGCCTTGTTGAACCAAGTTGAACCTTGTTGCCTTGTGGCTGCGCTCAGGTGTGCTGCTCATTCACATGGGCCCCTTGTGCTGGCCTCACCAACAAGGGCAGGCCAGTCCCCGCTCGGAGCTTCCAACCGGTGCACCCATGCTTGACGAAGCAAAATTAGAACAGACCTGGAGTCACAGAATTTGGGTGAAGCAGAATAATAACTAGAACAGGCATGGTAAAGGTCTCAGGCCTGGAATCGGAACCTCCTGAGAGGTGCCACGAGCCCTTTCAGGAGTCTGTGGGAGGCGACTGCGGAAAGCAGCAAATGAAAACAGTCCCAGAGGCGCATTGTGCCAGCGCTGAGCAGAGCACAGCTGTTTCTGACCCTGCCTGTCAAGAAATTTGGTTGCTATGCAACAGGCAAGCTATTCCTGTTTGCTAAGCGAGAGGTCAAAATGACAGAGCATCCACCTGTCATTTGTTCCATCCCACTTACCAATCCTGTTGACCCACAGTACACAACCTAGGGTTGATCCAGCCATGAACAAACCAGGAGAGAGCAGGTGGGCCCAAAGGGTCTGTGCAGGACCTGCGGCCCAGCCCTCACTGTGGCAGCCCCTGTCTGGGGGTGAGGAGTGGGAGTGAGGGAAAGGAGGTGTGGAGAACATTTGGACACGGGATTGGGAAGAGAGAAGGAGGTCTCGCTGGAGAGAGACGTGAGGTCAAGGAAGAGATTTTCTAAGCAGGGAGCGAGTGCCCTCAGAATAGAGGGTGTTTATGGACTGAGATGGCAGCACCAGGCCAGGGCCACAAGTCCTGTCAAGGAAGCCATGGAAAAGCCATAGAGAGATGGGAACAAACCCACGGGTTTAACCTGGGGATCTTCCTCTGAAAGAGCTTTGCGCTCTGAGGTAGGCGTTGAGGACCACAGAGGTTGAGCAGTTGAGGCAGGCAGGCCCAAGTTTAGAATAAGGAAGCCAACCCCAGTAGGACAGACAAAAGTTGAAGGTCTGTGGGGTCCACAGTGGGTTCATCCAAAACACGTCCTCCAGACACGTTCCATTTCACGGAGCAGGACACAGCCGTCTGAGGATTCAGTGAAGCAGGGTGCAAACTGACCGGGCATGTTCATGGGAGTGCTAGGCCTATGGTTCTGGGTGCAGGTTCCAGCAAGGGAAAGGAGGATGACCCTGACAGAGTGGGGATGTGCAGGCTGGGAGGAGAGCAGGAAGAGCAGGACCAGCATGGGGTACCGAGGTCAGAGAAGACCACAGACAAGGCAGACAGAGAGACAAGCTGCACAGCCCCTCCGGGCCATGGCCTGCTCGTTCTCCTTGGCTGGAACGGTTCACAGCCTGACGCTTGTGCACACAGACGCATAGAGGCGACGGAAAGGAAGGAGATGGGCCTAATTGGGTTTACACACTATTGCCCTTTAAACCCACACGGGGAAAGTTGCCTTAAGTTGATTCTGGTTCATAACGACCTATAGACACGAAGTGGAATTGCCCCAGAAGCCGGACGTCTTTGCAGATGCAGACTGCCCCACGGAGAAGAGTTGGCAGGTTTGCACTGCGCACCTTTTGGATAGCAGTCAAGGGCGTAACAGGCACCATCCTCCTTCACTTAAGCCCCCGGGATCAGCTCCCCATAATTTCCCCACAATCCCCATCCCCGCCCCCCCATGAAACCTTAACAATTTACATCATATCGTACACTCTCCCATGTGTCCCTTCACCCACTTCCCTGTTGTCCATGACCCAGAGAGGAGGACAACCCATCAATAGGTGAAGTGACATCCCCTTACAGAAGGGTTGCAGGGAGGAACCGAGCCAGTCAAGATACAGTGTGGCAGCAATGAAATATGCGACTTTCTTCTAGTTCTTAAATGCTTCCTCCCACCCACTCTCATGATCCCAATTCTGCCTTGCAAATCCAGCTAGACCAGGGTGTACACTGGTACGGAGAGGAGCCGGATACATGGAGAATTTAGGATAGGTGACCCCTTCAGGACCAGTGGTGAGAGTGGGGATACTGGGAGGGTGGAGGGAAGGGGTAGTGGAAGGGGGTACCGATTGCAGGGACAGCCCCATTCTTAACCATTGCAGCATCAGGGGTCCTTAGCCTCAAATCAAATCCTCTCCTCCCACCTTAAGGGTCCTGTCCCTAAGTCCCCTCGATGTAGCATTCTCGAACCACCCCTGGAAATTTCATGAACTCCCTCCTGCGATCAATATTTCTGGAACACCTACTATGTGCTGGGCACTGACCTATGCACTGAAGGTGCAGCCGTGCCTAAAGTAAAACCCCCTGCCCTGGTGGAGCTAAGGCCAAACTATTTCATAATCATTATACTTAAATGATCATAACAGCATCAAAGAAAACCGCCGCTTCTCATTATAGACTAAAACGATGGGCTATAATGGTATAGCAAGTTGTAAAGGCTAAGTTATTTCATTCATAAAATAGTCTGTTAAAAGATAAATGCTGGGCTGAGCCCCGGTGGCGCAGTGGTTGTACGCAGGACTGCAGCCCACTGGGACGGAGGTTCAATTCCAGTAATGGGACTGGGCCTCCTACTCCCACCACCGGAGAGCAGTGATGCCCCAAAAAAACAAAACAAAACAAAACAAAAAAAGATAAATGCTATTTGAAATAACCAGAAGATGGAAACATCTCACATATCCATTAGCAGATGAGTGGATAGACAAAACGTGGTACCGCCAAACGACAGAACCTGGCTCTGCCAAAAGAGAGAGGAAGTCCTTACCGATGCCAGCAAGCAGACGGACCCTGAAAACATGGTGCGGAGGGACATAGTCAGACACAAAAGGACAGGTATTGTCTGACCTGCTTAATAGAACATGGAGAACAGACAAAGACGTACAGGCAGAGCGTGTCGTTACAGGGGGTTGAGGGAGGGCCGGGGAGGAGTTATCACTTAATGAGTCCCGGGAGATGAGAACGTGTTGAAAAGAAACAGTGAGGATGGTTACACAACATTCAATGCAATTATGATTATTAATATTATTTTAGGGAGCATGAGACAGCCAAGAAGAGGGAAAGTGTCTGTGTGCAGAGTGAGGGTGGCCGTCTTAGTGGAAGGCTGCGTGGAGAGCGGTCTTTTGAGTAACCTGCGGAGAAGGTGAGCTCTGATTTGTGTTCTTCATAGTCCACACCAGGCGCCACATGCTCGCCCGCCTGGCTCCCACATTACCCTCTGAATCAGGGCTGACCCTGACTTTAGTCCCCTCCTCCCAGGCTGCCCTTTGGAGACCCACAAGGCCTTGCTCCACCGACATGGTGTTGGCCACAATTGGAGGCTCCAGTCTCCTCTGGCTGGCATGGAGGTTGAAAATTGGGGGTTCGATGGAAGACAGCTCTGAAGATAAGTTTGGGAGGGCTTCAGTCTCCTCCCTTCAAAATGGCAAAAAGAGGGCCCCAGGCAGGAAGTGGCATGGAGAGTAGTAAAGGGCTTGTCTTTGGGGTGGGAAACTGTCCCCTGACCATAGGCCTGGTTTACTGGCCTCCCCGACCTGGGCCTGGACATGAAGGCTGGATTATCCCCGTGAGAATGAAAACCAGGTGACAAGTGATCTGGGGACAGTCTCTTCAGGCAGCCCCAGGGTTTCAGGGACAGCCAGGGTCCGTGGCCCCAGAGCAGGCTGGACTAGCGTGGGCAGCAGTCCCTAGGCAGATCTCAGAGCGTGATGTGACAAAACACATGTCTCAGTGAACTTTCTCATAGCAGGCTGTAGCGCCTGGAGGGAACAGGACTAAGTTCTCTGTCATAGGCAGTGTACAAGCACACGCTAGACCAGTGCTTCTCTGGACCAGCTATTCATATGGCTCAGGGACAGAACCTAGGGTCCTGTCATTGACCCTTGAACTTTGGGCCCCAGGGTTGCTGGGGATGGCAAAGGCAGGAACTAAAGCAAGGAACTGCCTTTCATAGAAGATGTGGGATTCTCAAGGCTTCCTCCACACCTGCAAACCTTCCTGAAGGAACTGCGGCCTATCTCTGGGCCATGGCACCTGACTATGAAATAACTCAGGCATCGATGGCTACAGAGATGCTGTTTGTGGGTGGTGTCTTCAAGTTGGTCCCAACCTACGCAATCTTATGCACAACAGAACAAAATACTGTCCAGTCCCATGACATCCTCACAGTTGCTGCTGTGCTTGCGCCCAGGGTTGGGGCCACTGTGTCAGTTCATTTTATTGAGGGCCTTCCTCTTTCTTTCTCACTGCCTCCTCCAGCTTTACCAAACACGATGCCCTTTTTCAGGGTCTGGTCTCTCCTGACAGCATGTCCAAAGTCTATGAGATGAAGTTTCACCACCCTTGCCTCGCAGGACCATTTTGGCTGTACTTCTTCCAATTTTAGCATATTTTAGTAATTCTAACACAGAATTGATTGTAGTCCATGATACATTCAATTAGTTTTACCATAATTCAAATGCATCAATTATTTTTCCATCTTCCTTATTCAATGTTCAACGTCCAACTTTCACATGCATATGACACTATTGAAAATACATGCATATGAAGAAATTGAAGATAGATAGGTAGGCAGGAAGAGAGAGAGAGAGAGAAGCTTAATTGAGCCAGAAAAGTCCAAGTGCAGATAGGACTGTAACTAACCTTCCCAGACTGGATCCACTCATTCAACATTTCTCAGTGTCTCACAGCAGCTAAGTAGCTCTGATGGTTCAACACTAGACACCTAACTTTGAGGTTGACAGTTCAAACACATCAACAGCTCCATGAAGAAGTATCTGCTCATAAAAATGTCCAGTCTCAGAAGCCCAACAGAGCAGTTCTACTCCGTCCTGTAGAGTGGCTGTGGGTCAGGATGGACTCAGTGGTAGTGGGTTTGTTTTTGGGAAGCTGGAGCCTGTGCTGGTCTCCTGGGCCCTGAAGGCACAACTGACTTACCCCCCAGTTCCTGGGTTTGCTTCTTCTCCATGTAAAGTTAGTCATTCATTTGTCCATTTCTTTAAAAAAAATTTTTTTGTAGTGGTCTTGCATCAGAATTGCATTGAATTTGTATTTTGGTAATATTGATATCTTCACAATATTTAATCTTCCTATCCAGGTACACCGTAATTTGTTCCATTTGTGTAAGTTCCTTTCTGTGTCTTAGAGGAGTATTTTGTAGTTTTCTTTGTATCAATATTTTGTTTCTCTGGTAAGATTTATTCCTAATTATTTTATCCTTTGTGTACTTATTGTAAATGGTATTCTTCTTTGAATATCTTTTTTATATCATCCTTCATATATAAGAATCCAACTTATTTCCGTATGCACCTAATTCTTCAATTAGCTCAAGCAATTGTTTAAGGAATCTTTAGGATTTCCTATATATAGAATTATGTTGTCTATAAATAGATTTTTACTTCTTCTGTTCCTATCATTTCTTTGTGCTGTCTTATGACTGCAGTTAAAACTTCCAGAATTACATTAAATAAAAGCGGTGATAAGGGACAGTTGGAAGAGGAAATTATTTCAATTTCTCTTCATTCAGTGACATGCAGGCTATTGATTTTGCATATGTGGCTTTTATTATATTGAGAACTTTCCCTTCTACATCGATTTGTTGAGTGCTTTCATCAGGAATGGATGTTGACTTTTATCAAACGCATTTCTGCATTAGTTGATATAATCGTATGTTTTTCCTTTATTTTGTTAATATAATGAATCACATTGATTGTTTTTCTAAATTGAACCATTGCTGCATATTTGGCATGAATCTCACTTGATTATGATGTACTATTCTTTTGATGCTTGGTTGAAGTCGATTGACCAGTATTTTATTGAAGATCTTGGCTCTAGACCTAGATATATATGTCTGTCATTTTAACTATAGTGATGTCTTTATCTGGTGTAGGTATCAGATTTATACTTACTTCGTCAGATGAATTTGATTGTAAATTGTCAATTTGAATATCGCTGAATAGTTTGTATAAAATTGGTACTAGGCCTTCTCTAAATGCTTGATAGACTTCCCCAGTGAGACCAGATGGACCCAGACATTTTGATGTTCCGAGGTTGTGTTTGTTTGTTTGTTTGTTTGTTTGGGGGGAGTTGTTTTGTTTTTTTTATGATTTGATCTGTTTCTTCTCCTGTTATAAGCTTGTTGAGATTGTCTGTATCATTCTGTGGTAGTTAGTTAAATAATGCATTTCTAGAAAATTTTCCATTTCTTCTAGATTTCTGAATTTGTTGGAATACAATTTTTCATAATGCTGTGTGGTTACATTTCGTTATCTCATTTGGCTTGGTTGTAGCACTATCCATTTCGTTTCTTATTTATAGAATTTGCTTTTTCCTATTCTTTTTCTGTTAAGTTTGCTAGTGGTCTATCTATTTTGTTAATTTTTAAATGAAAAATTATTTATTTATTTATTTATGTACTCATAGATACCTACATACAGTTTGGTTTAATTTGGATTAATTTGAAATTAAACGAGACCATGTGTGCCATTAAATTCAGAGTGTGTTATCCGGGAGTCATACAACAAAGAGAAACAACACAGCAAATCCAACACATGTGTGTGTATGTATGCTCTCTGTATTCATACTTCACCGAGCATCAAAAACCACCAAGCTTTTAGTCCTTTTCTTGTACATTATTCTGCATCCACATTCTATGCATCTGATTGGATCCCTGGATTTTATTTCATTTTCTGTTACATTCTCCACAGAGATAGATCACTGGCTGCTGTTTTGGAGGTTACACGTTGTCTTCTGGGGATCCATCGCTAAATGCCTATGAAGTCAGACAGTGCTCGCGGTTTGACAGTGCCAAACAGAGGCAAGCACGCATGCTATTTTGTTAATTAAAATTTTTTTCCAGTGATTTTATTGGCAGCTCTTACAGCTCTTTTTTTTTTCTCCACCCCCCCCTCCCCGCCCCTGCATCACTACCCTGGTCGGAGTAGGAAGCCCAGCCTGCTCCTAGAGAGCTGCTGCTGGATTTGAACTGTCAACCCTGTGGTCCGCAGTCCTGCACACAACCACCAGGGCTCGGTGACTCTCACAGCTCTTATAACATTCATTACATCATTTTTATCAAGCATATTTGCCATTTTCATTTCCAAATATTTTCTATTTGAGTCCTTGGTATAAGCTCCTCTTTGCCCCTCCTTTTTTTTTAAAAAAAAAAACTATTTGGTTGATTTTTTTTTTTGGCATCACTGCCCTCAGGTGGTGGGAGTAGGAGGCCCAGCCTTTGTTCCGTGGAGCTGGAATCGAACCACCATCCCAGTGGGCTGCAGTCCGGGGCTCAGCCTATTTTGTTGATTTTTTAAAGAACCAACTTCTTATTGATTTTTCTAAAGCTCTTTTTAAAATTTTCTGGTTCATTTGTTTCTGACCTAATCTTTTTATTTCTTTTCTTCTAGTATCTGATGGTTTGCTTTACTGCATTTCCCCCCAATTCATGTAGCTAATGCATTAAGGTACTTTTTGAACTCCTGTGTTACTGATGTGTGCTGATTCCCTCCCCCCTCCCCCCCCAAAAAAAATGGAAAAGTGGCTCCGCTGGTCAGAGCTTTTGTAGTATGCAATTTTCCTGCTAGGTGAGCACTGAGCAACTTACTCTGAGTCAGTGCATCCAGTGGCATCACCTGGGAAGGTTCTCTCTGGTCACAGTGAATTTTTTTGTAAAAGTAGTTTCACTTCAGCATCATTTTGTATGATGGCTGATCTTTTAAAAAATCATTTTATTGGAGATTCATACAACTCTTATCACAGTACCTCCATTGTGTCAAACACATTTTTACATTTGCTACCCTCATCATTCTCAAAATTTTGCTTTTTTTTTTTTTTAAGCTGGACCCATCTGTTTAGGAATTTTCTCTGATCCATCTTTTTTTTTTTTAAGGGAAATTACATGGTTTATTATTTCTTGCTTTCTTTGTAGTCTTTTTTTAACAAACATGAAATGAGTTAATACAGTACTTTGACTTAGTGTATATTTTACATTTGGTAAATAAAATTTTTTTTCTTCATTCATTTGTTTAAAAACATTTGCTTTCTGCTTGAGCCCTTGGTATCAGTTCATTTTTCCCCTCCCTCAACTCCTACACTCAAAACCCTTGATCAATTATAAATTATTATTATCGTGTCTTAGATTGTATGACATCTTCCTTCACTCACTTTTCTGCTGTCCCTCCATAAAACAGGGGTTGTGTGCACATCCTTGTGATAGGTTCCCCCTTCCTACACCACCTTCCCTTCATGCTCCTGGTATGGCCACACTCACCACTGATCCTGAGAGGTTCATCTGTCATGGATTCCCTGTGTTTCCAGTTCCTATGTGTACCAGTGTACATCCTCTGGTATAGTCATATTTGTAAGATAGAATTGGATCATGATAGTGGGGGGAGGAAGAATTAAAGAACTGGAGGAAACTTGTATGTTTCATCGTTGCTACACCGCACCCTGACTGGCTCATCTTACCCCTGAGACCCTTTTGTAAGGAGATGTCCAGATGCCTACAGATGGGCTTTGGGTCCACACTCCAAACTTCCCCTCATTCACAACAGCATGATTTTTTTGTTCTTTGATGCCTGATATCTGAGCCCATCGATGCCTCATGATCACACACAGCCTGATGTGTTTCTAAGTGTGTCTTGTTGCTTCTGAGCTAGATGGTCACTTATTTATCTTCAAGCCCTTAAGACCTCAGACACTATATCTTTTGATAGCCAAACACCATCAGATTTTTTCACCACATGTGCTTATGCACCTGCTTTGTCTTCAGCGATCATGTGAGGAAGGTGAGTAGCATTGAATGCCAGTTTAATAGAACAATGCAGGGCTGAGCCCCGGTGGCATAGTGGTTGTGCACGGGACTGCGGACCACTGGGATGGAGGTTCAATTCCCGCTCACAGGAGCAAAGGTTGGGCCTCCTACTCCCACCACCAGGGCAGTGATGCCTAAAAAAAAAAAAAAAAAAAGAAAAAAAATAGAACAATGCGTTCTTGCATTGAGGAAGTACTAGAGTAGAGAGACCCAATGTCCATCTGTTACCTTAATACTAAACCTATAAATATATGCACATGGATCTATTTCTCCATCATCATATATAAATATATTTGCATATGGCATGTCTGTATTTAGACCTCTATAAATATCCTTTGCCTCCTGGTCCTTTCCTTTATTTCCTTTTACTTGCCTCTTTTCCCACTATCATGCTCAGCCTTCATTTGGGTTTCAGTAATTCCTCTTGGTTACATTGCCCTTGATCAAGTCTTACCAGACCTCCCACACCCTCCTCACCACAGATTTTGGATCACTTGTTGTTCCCTTGTCTCTGAGTTTGTTAACACTTCCTTTCCCCCTTCTCCCCCTCTCTCATGTCTCCTCTAGAACTATAAATAGGCTTTTCATAGTAGTATAGTTCAAGGTCTGTCTGTTGACCTTTAGGAGTGTTTTCAGGTTGAGTCTGATGGGTGTCACGCCCTGGTCCCAAAGTCTATTTTTTGTATTCCCTCAGGACTTCGTTGCTCTTCTCCCCATGCTGTTCTATTGAACACCCTTAGTGTTTCGACCCCTCTGTTCCATTGATTTACTTGCATACACTTACAGAGTCTTGATTAGCTTCACCTTAAGTCTTGGAAGAAGTAACATAATCTCTAACTTTCAAGATTGTTCTGGCTGTACTCTTTCCTTCCCATTCATTTCCTATGCATGGAAAAATAATCATGGGCATTCCTATGAAAAACACCTCCAGGATGTTTACTGCAAAGGTGTGGAATAAATATATCAGCTTGTCAAGAATGGACACATGCTAATATTGAGTTCCCAGATGCACAGCCATGGTATGTGCCATGCGGTAGCCAGCCATAGAGCTGCCCTCAATATCCCGGCAAGAGACTCCGCTGTAAGGGACGAGGCAGAACTGAATGACAGACTTAGTTTCTGCATGTTTTTTTTTTCCTGTACCCTTTAACCTGGTATACTATTCTGAAACCTGAAACTATGCTGCTGGTGGTCTGCTTTCAATCAGTGACTAAGAATGACAGGCACCGGAGCTAGGTCATTGCTGCGCAGTGTGGAGCTTCTATTAATGGGGAATCTCTTCTCAGAAACTCATCAGGCTGGCTGAGACATTTCTTACCGCTACATTATAGTCTGAAGAGCCTTTGACGCATGGCTTCTTCTTTTCTTGTTTGGCAGGTGTCAGACCTGAAGCCTGACCTATTTGCAAGTTCATAAAAATGCTATCTATCACTATAGATAGCATTGTTCCATTTACACATGCCTGATACCTATCCTGTAACCATTCCAAAGCCCGTTTTGTTTTGTTTTGTTTTGTTTTGTTTTGTTTTGTTTTGTTTTGTTTTAGGCGTCACTGCCCTCCAGTGGTGGGAGTAGGAGGCCCAGCCTTTGCTCCTGTGAGCTGGAATTGAACCTCCATCCCAGTGGGCCGCAGTCCCGCGCACAACCACTACGCCACCGGGGCTCAGCCCCCCAAAGCTGTTTCTTAACAACGACATTTTACAGTGAATTGCATACCATCTTAAGCAACAGATAGGATGAGAAGTTCATTAGCTTTCTAAATGGAGCCAAACTCAAACAACCAAGAAAAACAACTGTGTTGGCGTTCCACGGGCAGGCTTATTCTCGGCCAACAGAATTGGGGCCCGTGTTGGGATTATCCAGTAATGAGATTCTTAAGGGCCATCTTGAGTGATTCTTCTGCCTTCCGCATGCTCTCTCCTTGGGTTCACTGCTTCTTCTAACCGATGTCAGGAGTGGATGACGAAGTCACGGGGCACCACTCCGGATCTGCATCAACTCAAAAATGAGAGGACTCGCTGAAGGTGCAGTTCTCCAATCCAGGTAGCTTCTTCTAGTCCTCCCGCCAGGGCCTTTGGGATCCGTCTGGGACAAAAGATAAAACTCTTCTTTAGCAAGCTGAGTGGCCTGCCCCACTGCAGCCATCTAGCTCTGGGCTCCTGATTCCTCCCTTCCTTCACTCCCTAATGCTCTTGCAACAGCTCTGCCACCCTATCTTGCTGTCTGCCTCAGTGTGGGAGGGGTCAGATCGGGCACAGTTCCCCACTGTGTCCCCAGTGTGGTCCCCTGTGGGGCTCTGGGTCAGTGAGGGATGTCGTGTCTCATAGTGGGACCAGTCACATGGCCCTCTTTGTGCAGTGGCTGCTCTGAGCAGGGATATCGTCCTCAAGACTTGAAGGACCAGAATGCGCTCCACTCTCTCTTCCTCCCCCTTCATTTGCTCCCCTGTGCTCTGATCAGACAGGTCCCTCTTCCTGAGCTGCAGCTTCAGTGCTGTCCTCTGAAGTACATTCTTTCAGGGGGAGGGGCACTGTCCATGTAGTTGGGTTTGAAGCCGGCCCTATTGATTCCCTGTTTCATGCCAGGATGCTGCATTGACATCATAGAGCACCAGGGTGAAGTCTGGTCTCTCATTCCCTGGGGAGATATAAGCAATACCCTCCCCTTGAGCATGTTAGTGCCCTATTCACCTGCTATCCATGTCTTTTTTTTTTCCTCCCCCCACCCCCCCCTTTTAAGTTGGCTACCATATGTATCCCTGGATTTAGTCTGGCCCCTGCCATACTACTTGGACCTCACCCCAGGGGTGTTTGTATACAGTACCTTTTTCCCTATGCCCCTTTTGCATTTTTTTAAAGCTTATTTCAGCGGACACGTGTTGTACTTGTCCTCTTGTGCTTGGTCGACTTCACTTAGCATAATTTCCTCCGGTTCTTCCCAGGCGGCGATGAGCTTCATGCGTTCATAGTACTCCATTGTATGTATGTCCCACAGTTTTTTGATCCATTTGTCTGTTGATAGAAATTTGGGTGGTTTCCCACTCCTGGCAATTGTGAACTGTGCTGCAATGGACATTGGAGTGCAGATGTCTGGCCCTGGTTTGTTGCTTGCTTCTTCTGGGTATATGCCCAGTAAGGGGATTGCTGGGTCATAGGGTAGCTCAATTTCAATGGCTGTTTTCAGCAAGCAGCTTGGACTGTGAAATTTTGTTTCCTGCTCAGGAGAAATGTCACAGAAACTGTTGAGATATTGAATACAGCTTACAGGGACAGCACTATAGGGAAAGCTCAAGTGTACCAGTGGTTTTCTCATTCCAAATAAAAGTGAAATGTTGATTGATGGAAAAGCTCATTCTGGACATCTGTCAAACTTCCTGAACAGAGGAAAATGTCTACGAAATTCATACACTTGTGCTCAAAGACTGAGGGGGGCCACTGAAGAGATGGGGAAGTTATCTGGACTATCATGGAGCTTGGTTCAGTGTATTTTAACAGATTTGGGAATACGAAGGGTCACTGTGTTAGTCCGGGTAGACTAGAGAAACAAATTCATAAACACACATATGTGTAAAGAAAGAGGTTTATATACAAGAGGAAAGGAAGATTGAGAAAACATCCCAGGCCAGTCCAGTCATAGGTCTGATATTAGTCCATATGTCCGATACCAATCCATAAGTCATCCTCAGACTCACGAAGCACATGCAAGGACACCAGGACAATCACAGGCCAGTGGGTACAGATCTTGTGTATCCAGTGGTGGTAGAAGCATCTCAGCAGTGGCAGGGGTCTCTCCGTGGCTTTTCCAGCTTCAGAGGTCTGTTTCCATCAGGGTAAGAAGCCCATGTGACTTCTTCTTCTGGATGTCTTACAAGGAGTCAGCTCTTGTTAGTAGAGCATCTTCAAGAGACTGAGTAGTGAGTCTCTTACCTCTAATGGGGAAATATGGTCAGATTTCCCAGGATTCTCAGGAGAAGGTCACACCCACACACAGAGATACCATTGACTATCTTCAGATTGTCAGGCTAGACCCCACCACTATGCTCTTTGTCCTCAATTTGACACCAGATTAGGTGACTGCCACAGTCACTGTGAAATTTGTACCTCAGGTTCTGGCTGACCAGGAAAAGAGCACGCAGTGAACACATGCCATGCTTTGAAAAAAACAGCTCCAAAGTGACCCAGACTTTTTTCCTCAAGGTCATGACTGGTGAAGAGACATGGTTCCTTTCTTACAACCCCAAAAGTGACATCAAACAAGTCAGTGGAAGATACCATCATCACCTTGCCCCCCCAAAAGCTCATCAAGTGAAATCAAAGATCAAGATGATACTCATTTGTTCTGTTTTTTTAATCTTTTAATTGGGGACTCTTATAGCTCTTATGACATTCCAATTGTATCAGGCATATCTGTACATGTATTGCCATCATCATTTCCAAAACATTTTCTACTTGAGCCCTTGGTATAAATTC